>QANX01007756.1:151558-263687 GCA_003254975.1 Ochetophila trinervis
TATATATATATATATCTATTTTTTTAATTTTATTTATGAAATTAAAATGTAATAAAATATAATAATATAGATAAAAATTTCTTTTTCATTCTCCATAAAATCTAAGATCATTTAATAAAATCATATCCAATTTTTTTCTGCTCATGCAATATATTTATATATATATATATAAATATATATTTTCTTTAAATTTTTTTATGAAATTAAAATCTAATAAAATATTTTAAATATAGATAAAAAATTATTTTTCATTCTTCATAAATTCTAAGATCATCTAATAAAATTCTCTCCAATTATTTTCCTGATCATTCCATATAGTACAAAATAATAATAATAATTTTTTTATACGGCAATTTATATAATAACTCTTTCCATTATTCCATATCCTCATTTTTTACGTTGTTAACTACATGTAATTTTTTTTTTCAGTATTTATATTATTTTATTTATAATTTCTTACTTTTTCAAAACTTTTCATCCTCTGTCCTCCCTTTTAAATTTTCAAAATCTTTTATTTTAGATTTTCCGCCTTAATTTTAAAAATTTGAAATTAATTAGATGAGTTGTTAAAGAAATTTGTTAGTATCACTATCGTTGACGATAATATGGTTATCCAATATATAAAAGGAGAGATGTTGACAAATTTTATTGAGAAGAATGACATCAAGTTGGATAACAGATTTGTAGTTCCGTACAATCCAACTCTTTTGCTGAAGTATAATTCATACATCAATGTAAAATGGTATAACCAGACATTGTCTATCAAGTATCTGTTCAAATACAGTAATAAAGGACATGACAGGGTCACTGCCACATTTTATAACTCATAAAATAATGAAATTTTATAATGATATTCAAATATACTACAACTGTATGTATTTATCTGTTTGTGAGGATTACCTAGCTCATTTTTTTTTTGTCCTTCCTACCCACTTCAAAATTAAAAAATCAAAATCAAAATCAAAAACTTCTACTAATTCTAATATATTAATTATTTATGCTACTTCTTTTTAAGTTATAATTATAAAAAGGAAAAAGAACAAAATAAAGAAGAATAAAAATCTACAGCTTTATAGTGAATTTTCATTTTAATTGGAAAAATGGATAGCTTAGGGTCCGTTTGTTAAAGCATTCAGTTTTTGTTTTTGCTAAAAGGAAAAAAAATGAAAAACAACAGCCATTTTTTGAATTTTTTATGCAAAAAAATTACTTTTGATAATTTTTTTGATTTTGATAATTTTTTTTTTTATTTTTTTTAAAACTTTACAAATAAATTTAAACAAATCTATATTCGATTATTGTCGATTCCAAATTTTGGCCCCCACTGAAGTGTCCCAAGTTTCGGTCTGGACTAGGCTGTCCTGACCCTGGGTTCCAGTATGGACCAGACAATCCCGGCTATCCCGGGTTCTAGCTCGGACAGGGAAGTCTGTGATTCTGGCCCAGACCTAGTGGTCCCGGATTCTGGCCCAGACATGGCGGTCCCGGATTACATCCCGGACCGGGCAGTCCTGGATTGAGGCTAGGACCGGGCGGTCTCGGATTGCGTTCTGGATTGGGCGGTCCCGAATTGTGGCCTGGACCTAGCGGTCCCGAATTGACTCGGACCTGGCTGTCCCGGGTTCCAGCTTGGACCAGGTTGTCCCGAGTTCTAGCCTTGTTCGAGCAATTTGTTGTCTCGACCACATCTGGACGATATCAGTATGGGCAGTCTCAGATTCAAGTTTTGTTCAAATTGTCTTATATGTTAGCATTATCAAGGACAAAAAAAGAAAAAGAAACTGAAAACTGAAAAAATGAAAATGACTTTTTAATGTTTTTTTTTTTAAAGAAAAGTGAATGGTTTTTAATTTTTAAAAAATAAAAATGGTTATCAAACGCATTTTCATTTTTTGTTTTCAAAAAATTCAAAAACAAAAATTAAAAACCATAAATGAATAGGTTATCAAATGACACCTTATTCACATAAGTTACCCTAGAACTTGAAGTTTTCTGAGTGTATGTATTTTTTTTGTGTGTGTGTCTGAATATGAGTGCTTGTAAAGTTTTATCTATAGCTTAAAGTCTGTTACTCAAAAAAGCATTGCAATGTTTTCTTAGTTCATATCTTTAATTATTAAAAGATAATCAAATAGAATAGTTTTTTTCTATCAATAAATAAAATAAAATCATTTATTTTATTTTTGGTGAATAAAATCAAATAGAATGGTTGATTGTTTTTTGGTAAATAAAATCGTTTATTTTTTTTGGTAAATAAAATAAAATAGAATAGTAGTAATGTTCAAGTATAGACATAATATTGTGACACTTTTCCATTTTATAACCTAGATAATGAACAGTTTTTTAGATAGATCTAAATGTAATTTGATTGCAACTATATATTAGCTTGTGAGACTGTTTCAAGAATTTTTATATTTGATATAAATCACAAAGCGGCATCTGTAGAAGAATTATCATTTTACCTCCTTGTTGAACAGTTAGTACACTTGGATAATGATGATTCATTATATTCTAAAACATAATTTTTTTGGCTTAACAGTTGTTGTTTTCTATTTCTATTGATGTGTATGTTGTTCAGTATAGTATCCAAAATCATTATTTTATTTCTTTTCAAGTAAAATGATACGAAATAAATCAATAAATTTTAAAGGAATTATGTTACTGTTTTATGTGCTTTCTATTTTATCCGCTTATTTTATAAAAAAAGTTCTTTATATTGTCAAAACGTGATAAAAAATCAACTTCGTATAATGTTATTGGTTCAAGTTCAATTTTGAGAAGATATATATATATATATATATATATATATATATTTGAGAAGATTTAAAAGAGTTCACATATTACATTTAAAAAAAAATTAATTGAAAGAGAATGACTTATTAATTTTTTTAAAATTTTATATTAATTATTATACTTTTAATAATTTAAAAATATTTGTAATAATAAAAATTTCCGTGCATCGCACGGGCACGATTAGACCTGGCAATATGTTGTGTCGTGTCATGTGGTATTTGTGTTCGTGTCAAATATTTTTTACTCAAATCCAACCCGTTAACCATTCATGTTGAAATATATAAACACAAACCCGTTCATAAAATTATCGTGTAACCTGTTACCCAACTCGTAAACCCGTTAAACTTATTTTCAAAATTATTTTTAAAAAAATAAAAAAAATATATTTAATTTATAATTTATAATCCATACTAAAAAATAATGAAGCACAACCAAAAAGAAATATTTGTATCATTTTACAAACTAAAACAACATATTTAATATATGTTAAAAAAATAACAAACCATACAAATATAATATTTAAATCCTTCTACAAACCAAAAATAAAAATCTAAAACAATATTTAAAATAACAATGAAACATAAATAAGTTCAGTTTTGTGACTCGGTGACTCGATGAGGGTGTGAGGGAGGCAGGCAGAGGAAAAACCTTCGGGCTTCGGGGTGCAGAGTTGCAGTTGCAGTTGGGTTCGCTGGGAGGCAGGTCGCTAGCGGAGGCAGGTGAGGGTTTAAGGGAGGCATGCAGAGAGGAGACCTTCGGGTTCGAGGGATAACTGGTCTGCGCGAATGTTGGTAGCGGATGGGTAGTAAGAGTAATTAGGGATTTCAGTTTTTAATTAAATTACAAAAATACCACTAGACTAACGGGTTGTTAACGGGTTTAACTAATTTTCGCGGATTAACCCATTAAGACCCGTTATCTTAACAGGTCAATCCGTTATCAATCCAACCCATTTCAGCTATATTCAAATCCGTAAAAAATATTCGTGTTCGTGTTGTATTAACGGATCGTGTTAAAATTTACCAGATCTAGGCACGATGTAGTAATTTTACAAAGAGAAAAAATAAAAATGCGGGAACTAACTTGGGCTTAAAAAGAGTATTGTACGGGTCAAAATCATCAAGGAGAATTCGGATAGTCTGGACCTTGAATAGGTAAAGCGCATTAGCCAGAGATCGAATATCGGACTACATTATCATGTTTGGTCTATTTCAGAAAGAGCCCTTTATTGAAAGGAATGAGGCCCAGAAAGGACTATGTATAACTGCTAATGAAGCCCACTGGCATAAAAATAAGGGATAACAGTTCGCGTTATTCTTTTCAACATTCTATTTAAAGTGTGTTAAATAAATTCATTTATCTAACATATTTAAATAAAATATTATTTTTATTTATATTATTTTATTATTTTTTATATTATAATATATTAAAATATATATGTTTAATATTATTTTAATTTTTGATACATTAATTTAATTTATTCGTTTCAATTTTGAATTATACAAATTAATTTTGAATCGTATTTCATGTTTTAAATTAACACTATGAGATAAAAATACAGTATTTAGCATAAATTTTAATCGCAATCTGGCCATATAAAATAGTGACATCATTATTAAACAGGTACACAATTTAACTCATTTTCTATTCATATTGACACATGCAAAAAAAACCCTACACCCCACAACGATGCCTTGTTACTTCCTAGTGGCTATGTGGTTTTAACTTTTAACCTGAAGAAGAAACGGGATAGGGTAAGAAATTAGATTAAAATCTCACGTGATTCTTTTTTCATTCTAAATTTAATCTTTACCATTGGTAAAATCTAACAATCAAGATAAAAATCCTGAACTTAACCTTAATTAGTTGGATTCCTGCATTAGAACCTCTCTGGTTTATTAATATGATGTCATTTATAACTATTCTACTAGGTTCTAAAAAAATTCTTAATGCGCGATATTGTGACTAAGTAAAAGAATAAATTTATTGGGAAAAAAGAAGAAGATACAGATTGATTTTAATATATTTGTGCATTCTTTATGATAACACCCCTCGCGCATGTTCAAGAGGGATTAGGCTCTAAAAGAGTTTCAAACGTTATTAAGAAAAATATAATTAATAATTCAATATGAAATTCATGATGATGTTAGTAGTTAGATGCTTTTCATTTTGATATATTTGTGCATTCTTCCATTTTTATTTATGAACAACACTTGCTTTACACTGGTGCAGAGATGTGCTTATTTTGATAACTTTAATTTATAATTAATGAAGATTTTTTTATTAATGAGGTGGAACGTATAATGGATTTAATTTCTTTTAATAATTATTTTTAAATTTTATTTAATAATATGTTATTTAACTTTGTATACTCAAAAGAAGAAAAAAAAATTATAATCTAGTAAATTCACACATTAAATGACGAAAAGAAACTTATACTTTGCTTTTAAAAAATTCAAAATCATAGAAGATCCTTTTAAAGGCTTGAAAGCACTCACACGCAATCTCTTCCGCATTTTATTTTTGTATGTCCAAAAAATCAAAGAGTATAATAAAATCTAAAAAAATTTCCAAAATCTCAAATTTTTTAACATACTTTTAAAGATTACTATTCTTATTGTTAATTTTAACTCTATAAAAGATACTGAGTCACAAAAGAAGAAAAAATTATATATACAAAATAATACTTTACCTTTTCAATATTGCAAAAAGTATACTATTTAATTTGATAAATTTATTAACTATAAACGTGTTATTATTTAATTGATTTATATTTAATTTTACTTATTTTTTAAAAATTCACTTATTCATAAGTTATAATAATATGTTAACCAATAAAGTAATAACACATTTATAGATAATATTTTATTGGTAAACTAGATGTACCTCTAACAGTATTTTTATTTTTTATAATATATCATTTTAATACTATAACTATAAAAATTGATAAATTATAACAATATAAGGCCCAAAATAATTTCAACCTATATATATATATATTTTTTTTTTTTTAATTTAGTGAAGGATTACATAAGGTTAAATGATAAAATTATTATATGAACTTTGAAAATAATTATTAAAGAACTTAAATTAGTTATGAATCTTACATCATTAATGAAAATTGTTTAATAAAATTGACCACTTATAACATGTCATAGAATACCTTCAAATCATGTTTAAACAAATATAATCTTTATTTATTGGATTAATATCTATAAAATATGGCAATTATGTATTGTTTCCTGTTGGTCATCTAGTTCTTGAATTCCTTATTATTTATTTAATTATTTATTCCTTGAAAGAAGAAGAAGAAAGTTACTTATCCATAGTTGAAAAATTAAAAACAAAAAAACAAAAAATATTTATTATGAATATTATGAATGCCCATCATTATAATATGAAACTACCATATTGATTTTCATTAATGTACAAAATTGTAACTCTTGTAACAGATGTAGCCACTATTGAATATTGAATATTGACTGGTCATTTATCAAGACCATTATTTTTTATAAAATATGTAGCCTATAAATAGAGTCTTTAAAATGAATAAAATATAAGCCTAATGAGATGAAAATATATGTAACACATGCCTTTCAAATCGAACATGATTATAGTGGCTATCATTATGTATTTATGAAAAATGGTTTTAAATAACTTTCAATATACTAATAAATAATTTCAAAACCAATTATAAATACTAATTATTGCATCTAATAAAATAAATATAATAAATACTTGATAAAATTTAACAACTGATGCAATTTAAAATTTGAAATCCTTAAGCAAGATAATAACCTTTTTACAATACTTATTTATAGCAAAAGTAAACCAATTTATTTATTTAACTAATTTTCAAAGTGCTAGGAGATGCTTTTCAGAATCCACAAAGTCACCTATAAACTAATTTACTTTAAAAAGTCAATATAAAAGAATGAGTTTACAAGCAAACTTTGTAATTTCCAAGCAATAAATTGTATACAAAAATATGCCGATAGACAAATATGTGAAGAACAACATAATTAAGTAAATGAAGATAATAACCCATAACAAGTCTCGTATTCAATAGATTGTTAAAGTCAAACAAATAACTTGTATCAAAAAATGCAATGCACATACTTAACATTGAGCACAAGGGAACATAAAATTTGATTTTTCTTATAAACAGGCGTGAAACAACTTCTTTATCATAGCATAAATGAAATACAGAGAAAATGAAGAAGTAGATCCCAACTAAATTTACAAAGAAAGCATACCGAAAAATCCTTATAGAGTTTAAATTCTTTTTCTTTTGTTGCAATCTCTCAAGGAAAAAAAGTCGATCTCTCCCTTTATTTTTTCTCTTGAAAGTTTCTATCATTTTTTCCTCTTCGTCGTAAGAATAAAAAACGTAGAAAGAGAATAAGATAAGATAAAAATTCTAAAGAGTTTAAAAACTCTGGATTTCCTACTCCTATCGTATCTACCCAATCCTAAACTGAATATAAATCATAATCTTATATTTCTAGTACATTAAGGATTTATAAAATAAACACAGACACATTTAAATCACTGCAGTAAAAACACGAAATACAATAATTAAACATAAAACAAAAAGACCATTTTATCCCCACTAATAATCTATTAATAAGGGTAAATATGTCTTTTCCACTTAAATGCGAAAAACAAGTGTTAGAGTATATCTCTCCCTTTTCTCTATTCTCCTTTACTTCACTATTATATTGTCTTTTTTTTTTTTTTTTTTTTCAAAATGTATTTCTTGTTAATTTTAGTTAGTTTTTTAAAACATGATCAACACAAATAATCTCTAACCTTTTAGTAATCTTTGTTTGACCTATTTAGAATTGTGATATGTGCTAATGGTGATCCAAAGTTTTTGTAGCTATGCTTAATTGAATGGTAATATGGAGCTATGCACGATGATAATCAACATCTAGCAACTATGCTATTTAATATTTACAATACGGTACGACTGCCAAATTATTCTTGCTAACATGAGTTTCTAACAATTTTTTGCTTGTTGAGGTTTTATGCTATAGGTCCATACAAGTAAATTATGGTATAAAAATGTGAAAGTTTCTTTCAGTATTCAAAACTATAAAGAATGTGTATTCAGTTCAGAGTTTAATGGATTTAAATGAAATTGTAGATTTTAAAAGATTTAATAGATTTTTATGGAATTTTATGAATTCTGTATAGAATTCATAAGAATCCAATTAAATCTATAAAAAATATGTGAGATTTCAGTTAGACTTTTTCATTCACAATTTTTTTTTTTTTAAATCCAATGAAATCCATTATTTTTTAAATTTTTTTAAAGTCAACAACTTTTTAAATTCCTTCATATTTTGAAAGACTTTTATAAAGTTTTAATTGAATACACCTAGATTTTAATAGACTTTTATAAAATCTATTAAAATTTGAATTGAATACTTCTTGATTTGTTTAGACTTATATAAACTCTGAATTAAATACCTTTAGACTTTTAAACTCTTTTAAAATCCAACAAATTCTAAATTGAATACACCCCCTAAATTTTTTTATTTATTTAAATGCACTTATATATGCACATATATATTTATCTTTTAGTAAGGTTGACAAGTTATATATATTTATATGCACTTATAAATATGTTTTACAAGGGATATCTTTCATTGCTCATTTGATATCCTTCAAGGAGATATTATCGTACATTTATAGTATTTAAATATATTTAGATCGATGTAGATTTTAATTTGTTTCTCTGCCACAGTGAAAGACTAGCTATCAAATGTGTTTCCATCAAAGAGTTTGCCGATAATTAAATTGAAATGTGCAACTATATTTTGAGGCACCACATATAATAATGAAAGTATGAGTAAGTTTTTTGTGTTTCAAATATTTCAATATGATAAATTCTGGTACTTATCATGTGTTTATATAGATTTTTTGGTTGAATTCACGCCATTCATTATTGACAAAATAGAGTTTAACCAAATGATTAATATTGTTTAATGCTATCAAGTGAACTTATGTATCTTTATGAATATTTGTTTAATTATTTTTTTTATGGGCTTTAATTGATAACAATTTTCTTAATGTTATGGCTTTGTTTATATTAATGGTTTTATTTCATATATCTATTATCAATTATATATTATGGTTCTTACATATTTTCTCTTATTTTGCATTTGTTATCCATGGAAGAAAAATGTAAACGTCAATATTTGACTTATACGCAATTATATATATATATATATATTAATAGCTTAGAATTGATTGTTTTAATTATATTCTATTGAAAATTTATATTAGTCTCATGATATGGGTTTATTATTGTTATGGCTAATAAAGTTTTTATTCATTATTAGTTTTGTGAGCTCTAACACATAATTAAGTTTTAATCATGTTGATGGTTTTCTTTTGTATATTCCTGAATTAGTTTTGGTTGATATTAAAGTATCACTTTGAATTGATTTTAAAATTAATTATTGAATTTGATTTATGGCTAAGGCCACGTTACCATGACATGCCCACATAGAATGGCTACTGTGTTTGGGGCCATTCTTAAAGCGGGCAAAAGCTTAGACCTGGCTTTCCTCAAATAAGCACTACAACAAAAATGCTAATAGATGATGCAAAAACGGCGTCACAAATTGTAAACGGCGAAATAAGTTATTGTGTCGCGGAATCGACTGTCGCTGAAAGTGAAAAACATTCGCGACAAATAAAATGCGTTGTGAATTTAAAGAACAGCGACGCATAAACATTATTGCAGTTGTCTATTTTTTGCGATGAATTTCCATCGCAAAAAAGGGGACAATTGGCGACGCAGTTTTACTAGTTTTTACGACAATTTTTTCGTTGCCAAAAATGCCAAATTAGCAAACCAATTAGGTTATTTTTTGCCACCATTTTTTGTCACTGATACCACTAGTTAGCGACGAAGTGCATCATCAATATATGTATGAATTAGCGACGAAATTCGTTGCTAATTGTTTAGGCTATTTTTTTAAAAACTCAACAAAATTTGTCGCAGCAAATCCTATAAAAGACATCTCTTGATAATTCAAATTTAATTTTAGTGACAAATTAAATGATTTGTTTTTAATTTATATTTTAATAGTTTAAATTAATTTAAAAGAAATTAATTTACTATTATAATTTAGAATCTCAATCAATCGATTTATCTTAAAATCTTATTTGAATATTTTATAAAATTAATTTAAATTTATAAATATTATTAATTAAAATTAAACGAATTTAAATTTCATTATTTTTTATAAATTATGAATAATTTATTACAAATGATTAATTTAGTAAAAATGAGAATCAATTACTAATAAAAAAAATACAAATGAAAAAAAATGCATATATATATAAAAAAAATGCGAACAACAAAATTACATACAGTAATATCTCAATAATTAAATGCGATATTGTTTTTCGTCGCCTAAATATATATATATATATATATATAAACTGGAATATGCTATATTACTTTGATTTTGTAAATAGGAACAAAACAGTTGTCCATTATGCTATAAAACTATCTACGTACTGCTGGGTTCAAATCACAACTTAAAACTGCACATACAGATCAAACAAGTAGTTCAAAAAAGTATTAACTAATAATTATCAATTTTTATTGAGTGTAAAAATGTTAGTAATTATTACCATCTCCACTAAATTTTTTCGAATAACATTATTTACTATGATGTCCCGTATGATCATCATCACATAATACCCGCATTCATTTCTTCCTGGTTGTTTTACCTTCTATATAAAAGTGATACAAGAATGTTAATCATTATATTAAATAGCTAAGTAGCCATTTAACCATATACATTAAAAGTGTGTTTAGATATATGAATATATATATATATATATATTTATGTATACCAATATGTACTATATGTACCTTTGTTTTAGGTCATCTAAGCTTTTCGTACTTAATTTTTTTTTGTCTGTTGGATGTACGGTTCCAAAATAAGTACGTCCTATATGTACATTATGCATACAATATATATATATCGACAGAAATAATATTAGCCTTAAATATTAATTATTAAATTTTATTAATAATCATCCATATAATTAATTATGTAGACTTACCTATCCAACAAACTTTTGAAGTCGGCCATACGCACACAGTTGTTCTCTGAAAGCGAATCGTAAAATCATATGACTGCTAAGTATGAGTCAACAACACTCAACATTTAATGGGAACTACAAAAATATATAAACAAATTGAAATTATATTTACGGGTACATAATTAGAAAAAGTCATATAATAATATTATTATTAGAAAACCTTATGTACCTTGATCAGTACCGGAAAAACCATAGTTGACCCCTTGATGCTTCGTTCCATCACATCAAAATTTTTAGTTCTCGCTCATCATGATTTTTCTTTTCTACATTGGCAATATCATCAGGGAGTATAAAACAATACTTTCCTAGTTGTTCGCCCATCAGTAGAGAATGTAATTGCCTAAGTAGTAAATTATTATTTAATAATGAATTATTATAAATGCCTAAGTAGTATAATTAATTGTATGTAACAAAACTATATTAATAAAACTATGAGTAATGAATGCAATGAAGTTGGAGTTATGTACTTTATGTAGAACAAAATGCAAGATTGTTGCAACTCTTTCATGTAACAAAAATCTTGGATATTTTCTTTCGAAATGGATATCCATATTTCATAGCCCATAATTGTAGGTGGTAAAGAGGTTGGCCACAACTCATAAGCGTCATTAAGGTCGATCTGCCTTAACAACTCTAGTTGTGGAGGGCTAAGTTCTAATGAGCCGACATCATCAACATCAGCATCAGCATATGTCGACTCAGCTGGTACTAGTGTAGGCCTTTGGGACCTATGTGAACTAGTTGATCCAGTTGCAACAACATGTTTGCCCTTTGAGATTTTTCTCTTTTCATATTCTTGCAACCAAAATAAAATACATGTTAGTATCACAAAAAATAAAAAATATTAGTGCAGACACTTTTCAATTTTATGAATTATTATACTCCTCATCGGATGGCAAAATAAAAAAGTTGTTGAGGTCACGCCATGAATGACCATTCTGCCTCCCGTACATGGACATGTCGAATGATTGTACATGTAACAACGCAGCCAGATCAATCAATACATCCACAGACACTCTAACATTCTCTGTTCCTAATTCTACACCATGATAAACAGCACTACCCACTGTCAAAGTGCTGGTTGCCACAATGGTATATCTTGTCCCTTCTGCAAGCTCATATAGAATATCCTGAATTTCAAACAAATGTTAGAAAATTTCAAATAGTTATAATTATAAATAATATGAATATATAGTAAGAATTTAATAATGGTATACGTACCTCATGTTGTCCATGTGTAAGATCACTAGGCGGAACTGTTGATGTAAGGGGAACAAGCTGAGTTCCAAAATGGGTAATATCATCGACTAGAGGACTACAAGAATCTGCCTCAATATCTGCTCCATGTGTAGGTGTCTGCAGTGGTAGGTCAAGACTGCATGCGGTGGCGAGATCACTGATGTTGTCCATTACTCATTTCTTCCAGACAACATCAAACAAACTACTCAAGACCTGCTCCAATTTTTCTATTCTCACATTTTTGGTCTAGATCCTGGCATCTACATTGGCTTCGTTCTTAATTTTTTTTGTGCTTCGCCATGGTGTTTTGAAATAATTCTTGACCGTGAAGCCTTTTCCCTTTCCTCGAAGCCAACTAGGATACTTATCAAACTCGAGGGCTTATGTAAGTATATCATTCGGAGGAGAGGCATCAAGAATGCCTTGAATGACATTCTTCTTCAGAGCATTCTATAAATTTCATTTGAGTTGGAAAAATTTATAGACAATACATATAAAATATAATATATGACCACTAATTTGGAGTTTAGAACTCACAATGTTTTTGACAATGGACTCAACTTCTTGGTTGTCTACTCGTCCATCTTTCTTGGTTCTTGCGCGTATCCAAAGCTCTTCGTACTTGATCGGTTCGGTGGTGCCTTTTTCAGCTTGCTGCAAATTTAGACATATATATATAAATGTGACCAATTTTCAATTAAAAAATTTAAAATTAATATATATATAGTACATACCAAGTCCACCTCTAACCGCAGATATCCCTTATTTCCAAGTCGATGGGGATATTTGTTCTCTTGTCCTTTTTCATAACGATCCGCACTTAAGTTCTGTAATTTTTGAGATCATATACTTGCTGCTTAATAGAAGTTGTATATAGTATTTGACACATGCATAATGAAAACATGCAAACGATATATTATTTTTACTTTGAAATCTTCACCAAGCATTTGGTTGATAAATGTATCCCACTATTCTTGAGTGATGAAGGAATACTTGTGAGTAGGTGGGTACTTGAAGACCTCGGGTGTTGCCAAGTATGGGCTTACATACTTCTCATACAACCAATGCTTAAACCTCCTCCACTTCCCAGCACAATCTCTAAGAGTCTGGTATTTGCTCGAGTCATCCTTGGCTGAATATCCCTATAAAATATTTTCAATATTTACTAAGTAACAAATATTTTATTTTGGGTTTAGGGTATAGAAAGAAGATAGATTTTATTTTGGAATACCTTGATTGCTATCCATAGGTTTTCTTTCAATGCAAAAGACATGTTGTTCCAACTTTTAATGGATATTGGTATCGATGAACAAGTAATTGAGCCCTCCAAGTTGTTCATACGCACAACGGTTTTGTTTAGGGAAGCTCCATGCTCATTGTATTGCAGCTGCAACTGCTTTGCATTGCCTGCAGCCTCCTTTCTAAATCCTTCCAACATTGTTGGTCCCCGACCTTTCCGCTTAGGGATTGGAACACTAGGACCGGCAACATCATCAGAGGTTGAAGACTCATTGAAAGGAAGAACAATATCCTCGTGTGAATTCATTAATCTGCAACACAAAGCACAATCACAAAGACATAACCTTTCATGATTGATAATTTTAATTAAGTTTAATTAAACTTTGTATACATTTCAAAGGACCCTAACAACACTAATGTGTATGCATTTTTATACGGTGATGATTTCAATGCGTCGCCTCTTACTTATATTTTTGAATGGGTCTAATGCGTTGCCTATTGCTTATATTTTTTAATGGTCATAATGGGTCGCCTATTGCTTATAATTTTGAATGGTCCTAATGCATCACCTATTGCTTATAATTTTGAATGGTTCTAATGCGTCGCCAATTGCTTATATTATTGAATAGTCCTAATGCTTCGCCTATTGCTTATATTTTTAATGGTTCAAATGTGTCACCTATTAATAATATTATTTCCTATAAAAACAACGTTTTAGCATGAACATAAAAATTATGACCGGCCAAGTCGCATGAACATTATAGCATGAATATTATTTCAGACACATATGAGTTATTTAAAAATTTAAACCGACACATAAAAATTTATTTGAAGATGAAAATAACATATGTGAATGTTATTAATGTATTTAAAGTGACACATATATAGCATGAACATTATTTCCAACAAAAAACAATGTTTAAACGTATGAACATTATTTCCAATGCATGTATCCAATATTTTCTCGCCTATTTTAGCATTCCAGAATTTGAGCAAGAAATTGGAGGATAAATAAAATTTAGAAACTAACTCACATTGAAGACTAAGGCTCGGCGACGGCTTGGAGGAAGAAAAAGCCTCACTTGGGTGTTGCGGCGGCGGCGTGGAGGAGGATTGAAGCTCAATTGTGTGTTTCGGTGGAGGCGTGGAGGAGGATAAAAGCTCGGTTGTGTGTTTCGGCAATGGCTTGGAGGAAGAAAAAGCCTCGCTTACTGCCAAGGCGGCGGTGTGGAGGTTGAGTTCAAATGCACAATGATGTGTCTCGACGGTGGCGGCGAGAAAGAGAACGAGCAATGGGTCCAGCGGCTTGGTGGAAGATGGAAACGATGAGTGTAAAAAAAAAAGGCTTTTTAAGAAAGGAAGGCGATGTCGTGAAGGTTGAGTTTGAAAGGAAAAGAAAGGAAAAAAATTTGAGGAGTAACCATATTATTTCGAGTTTCTGGGGGGGGGGGGGGGGGNGTGGGGTAGTGGGAGGAATAGTGGAAAAATAAATGATGGTTAGTGAGAATTAATCCCACCATAAATTTGGGACATTGGCAACATATGGCGTCGCTAAAAAGGCTTTTAGAGACCCCATGCATTGCCAATTTGGTAAAAGTAATTGGCAACACATGGCATTGTTAAAAGCCTTTAGCGATGCTTTGCATCACCTTTTTAGTATGGATCCATAATTGGTGAGGCCAATTCAGCAAAGGTAATTGGCAACGCTTTGCAATGCTAAAAGCTTTTAGTGACGCAATGTGTCACCAATTCAAATGGGATTGGCAATGCTTAGCGCCACCAAAAGTCTCTAGCCACACTTTGCGTCGCTGACTCACATGGTTTTCCAATGAAAATGCTAAGCATCCCAGGTTTTTTTCCAGGCACCTGTCTTGTATAGGAACACTTTACAATCATTTTAGTTTAGGTTTACAAGTTTTTTTAATCGTTACAACTATAATAAAACAATATACTTAGTGTTTGGTCTATACATATAAAATATACATTGTAAGAAATAATTTTTACACTCAATGATAACATATATGTATCATATCCATATCCCTTCACAATCATTATGAACATAAACTTCTTTGGAGTCTTAGTCACTATTAACATCAATGTCATCCACACAGGGAATATGATCGGCACACGGGTTATGATCCATCATAGTGTCTTCGTCTTTTTCAACATCAACAAATACATCGTGTTCTAGTGAAGCTAATACTACTGACCAACATGAATCAAGTTGATCCTCAACATAAAATACTTGCTGCGCTTATGAGGCCATAATGAATGGATATGATTTGTGACCTATCTTGTTGAAGTTGACACATATAAAACCTAAATCATTAGTTTTTACACCAGTACTATTGTCAACCCAATCACATATGAAAATAGTGACACCAAAATGAACATAATTGACATCCCAAATTTCTCTTACTTTACCATAGTAAGTCATATCTGCTAAAATAGGATTGTTGTCCTTTACAGTTACATAATACAGATCTTGAGCAACTATCTTGACTCCACTATTTTATGTGACACTTTTATTGTCCATTTTCATTATGTTGAAATAAACACCTTTAATGACATTGCTTGGCGTCAATCTATTAACATCAATTGAAAGTAATTAGCAAATTGAGGAATAGTACATAAATTATCCACTTTTAACATTGTAAATATGATTGCACACCTTATCACGCAACCAATACATAAATGTGTGGTTGTATTCCTCTTGAATCCATTTTGCCCTCTTTTCTCTAATTTTTTTATGTGCTTTTAATGCTTCCAAATGAAAATTTCAAATACATAAAAAAAAAAATTGACTTAAAAACATATGTGAGTGCATGCAATAGATAGTGCAATGACACTAAAACTTCATACCTCTTGTATGGCTCCACATCTGGCACATTTAAAAGTACATAAATATGGATTTGCTCTCAAAGCTTTTGATCAACTGATTGCATCTTTCCACCTTTAATAGGGGCACCAACATCATCCTTGTCATTAAGCTTTTGATATCTATCAATAGGGTTTCCAATTGCATCTAACCCTCGTTGTTACTCACTACAAAACTCAATTGCTTATTCAGCAATATAGCTCTCAACAATGCAACTTTCTGGGCAATTTTTGTCACGAACATAGCTCTTCAATATTTTCATGGACTTTTTGAATAGGTACATCCATCTAAAATGTACTAGTCCACACAGTCAAACTTCTCGTACAAGGTGCATAGTTAAATGGACCATTACATCAAAAAAAGATGGTGGAATAACTTCTCCTTCAAGCATAGAGTTCTCACAAGATAACTTTGTATGGCCTCAAGGGATGCAATATCGATAGACTTTTTACATATTGAATTAAAAAAAAAAAAACTAAAATCATGCAACTGCAACTCACAAGTTTTTAGGAAGCACTAGTCATATTGCAAGAGGCAACAGCTGCATCAATGTGTGATTATCATGGGACTTCATCCTTACCAGCTTCAAGTCCTCCATTCTCATAATATTCCTAAAATTTGAGGAGAAACCATTCGAAACTTTTAGCTCTGCCAAAAAGTGAAAAAATAATTTTTTCTCTTGTTTGGATAACGTATAACATGCAGGCAGCAAAAAAGTTCGTGCTTCATGTACCGATGGGGCCAATTCAAGCCGCAGACCCATCTCTGCTAAATCAAACTGAGCATTTATTCCATCTTTTGTCTTACTTGGAATATTAAGCAATGTACCAACTATGCTTTCACATATATTTTTCTCAATATGCATCATATTCAAGTTGTGTCGTACATGTAGATATTTCTAGTACTCTAAGTCAAAAAATATTGACTTCTTTCTTCAACATTGTTCAATGTCATCCCCGCAGAAATTTTTACTTATGCCCATGTCGTTGAAAGTACAAGCAGTAAGTTTTTCCAATATTTCCTCTCCAGTTAATGGCATCAGAGGCTTTCCAAATTCTAGTTCATATCTCCTTTGTTTGATAAGCTGAAACAACACAGCTTCAAAACAAACTAAAACTAAAATTATAATAGAAAGAAATTGACACACAGTCCTCGACAACAGCACCAAAATTGATGCCTGTCGTAAACACTAAAATCATAATACTGAATTAATCACTACTATAGTAGTGGTAAGCTTAGCTCGATTCCATAGAGATTGATAATCAAACTTTTTCTATTCTAATTAAAGCAAAATTAAATAGAAAAATAGGGGTTTTATATTGGCAAATTCAAATATTATGACAGACAATTTAAAATTAACAGAAATAACAGTTAAAGAGAATCTTAGGTCACAATATCTTCCTTTACTAAAGAGTAGGTGATCGAAGACATAATATATCCAAAATAATCATTTAATGTTTGGTTGAATAAAATAGCATGGCTAATTTTATTTGAAATCTCACAAAATTAATTAATTTAGGTACAGTGATAAACTAATCCTAATTCTAAAATAGCTAGAATCAACGTGATCTAAATCAAATCAGAAAAGTATTAAGAATAATAACAACCAACAATAAACGAGTCCTACTAACGTTGTAATACTTTAATCTACTTTACGTTCTTCTAAGAAATTAACAAATACTTGGCTTGTAATTGTCAAAATCAAAGTGCTACTAAATATTAGAACATCCAATACGATTGAACTCTAATTAGCAATTATCCAATTCACAAACAATTATCCAAGTTATAATAAAAAAGAATTGAATAACAAAAGGATATAACGGAAGAACATTAATTGAATAATTGAAATTGAATTAAAACATAAAAACTAAGTCTCACACCTTATAATTTAGTAATGAACTATACTCCTACCCAAGAGAGCAAATTAGCTCCTCTTCATGTTGTTAGAAATCTAAATTCTTTTGTTTCTTTTCTCCCAAAAACTGCTGCCCTTTCACGAAATAGCCCAAAACTATTTAAATTAAAATCTAGGGCTAAAAACCAATATAAAACGCGTCTTAACGACCAAAATCTGCATCAACCTAGGCGCCTGGTACCATGTCTGGATTTGGCGAGCATTTGGAATAACTAGTGAATTACAGCTCTCTTTTGGTTAACTCGAGAGAAAAAAAATGGGATACTAAAAGAATTTGACTGCTGAGCTGTATGAGGAAAAAAAGTCTCATATGATCAGATCACTCAAAATGAGGTTTTCCATGACCGCACCTAGGCTCCACTGCCTAATGCACTTCTGGCTGCTAAAAAACCACCGACCAGGCACCTGGTCTAGAGCCTGGTGCCTTTTGATCTTTGCTTTTAATTACTGTTATGCCCTTCTTTCTTCAAATTTCCTTTCTTGAGGTCAAAATCACCTAAAATATAGAAAAACATATATTAATCTATTTTAAATGAAAAAAACATGCTTAATTCAAATATTGAGATACATAAAACATATATAAATTGTGATCTATCAATAGCATATGCTCATGTATATATATCTAGCAACATTTTCATAAAGAAAGAATAAAAGAATTTAAACATAACCTAACACATGTTGGCAAGATTAAATATACAAAAAACTTAAGTATTATCCAACACATATTCACAAAAGAAGAGACAAGGATTTAACCAGAATCAATGAAAGAAAGAATACAATAATTTAGACATGATAGAACAAGATATTTACAAAAGAAAATATAAATGAACTTAAGCATGGTATAGTAAGATATTCTCACAAATGCATATAAAAATATAAGTACTCAAACATATGAACATATTCTCATCACAAAAAGTAAAAGAGGTGCATGGTTTGAAAGAGGAGTAAAGCAAATCCTAAATATGCTTTGAGTGATTCTAGAATATAGTTTAGGTATCGTGTCTTAGCTTGGTATATGAAGTCTATGTCCATGAATAAGAATAAAAATGAGTTTGAGTTATTGAATATAAAAAGCATGTTGAGAGAAGAGAGTGTATAACTTATAAAAGATAACAAAGCACATTTTGTTAGTATATAAAGAGTTATATGCATGAGGAACTTTGAAGAAAAGCCTTAATGTCCTAAGACTTTGAGAAAATTCTGGAGTATGTGTAGATGGAGAAAACATGGACAGTTTTAGAGTGAAGACAATAGTTTTATGCGTAAAATTTTAGCAAAGCTTAGAGAAAGCTATATATTTAGAGGTTTAAAACGTTCTAAGAATATATAAAATGTAAAATGTTTGAAGATTTGAAATTGTTTCAGAATATGAAGATGCTTGAGAGTGTAGAGAAAAAAAAAGATTTGAGTTTTTAAGGTAGAAAGAAAATCTTGAGGCATCTCATGGTGCTGGTTTTTTATGCTTATGGGGGGAGAAAGAAGAGATCACCGTGAAAGCGGAAGTCCCCTTTGAATAGGGCCTCAAATCTTCTTTTAATCATTTATTTTACTCACTAATTAGTTTGTTATTCTTTTAATAATGGAAACAATTTAGCAATGATGGTGGATAAAGAGAGGAAATGTTGAAAATAGGGTTTTCTTTTCTTAAATGATAGCTGTTTGGGCTAAGATCCATAAGTTTTTTCACATTCCTGGATGAAACAGAGTCTTTCCGGATGAAACCGATGGTTCCTTAAATGGCTGAATTTTTATGTGTGTGTTAAAAGATAGACTTTTCCTCTCTTTTAAACTTCTCTTCAGATTGATTAAAGAGTTTTTAGAAAGAATAGAAAGAGAAAAAAAGAGAAATAGAGAGAAAGAGAAAGAGTCTCACATTAGAGAGAAAGCGATGAGGTGATGGCTTGCTTATGAGACTTGTATTCTCATTAATATATATATATATGTATGTAATAGATATATAAATGTGTAAGAGATGTGTCTTTTTCAATTTTACAAATTGTAGAAATATATATATATATATTGGGATTATCCATTACTTTTGAATAAAATGGGATTATCAATTACTTTTGAAAAAAATGCTTGTGTTTGCTATAAAAAATCGTTTTGGTGCCTAGCGGGCCTATTGGGCATGTTGTATCAAAATTGGATACTATCAACCAGGTATGGCAAAAATTATGCCAAAAGCATAAATTTAACAGTTGATAATCAGACAATTGGACAATTTCATAATAGTTAATCAATTTATTTTAAAATGATTTAAAAATTTAAATTCCTTGAAGAAAAAGTTGATTTTGCAAATGCAAATAAAAATATACATCTAAATAATCCATGGAATATTATGAAAAGGCCCAGAAGTAGCATATATTTGAGAAATTAAAGCTTTATAAGAGAAAGGCACTAGAAGAGATTCTCCTGAATATAATAATTAAAAATTTTGAAATCATCAAAATAATTATTGAAAGTTTTTTCAAGTAGCTACATAAAATCATCAAAAAATGATTATGAAAGCAAAACTATATGATATTGTAGATTTTAGGGATATTATCACTAAAGGTCCCTAAACTATAACGTGTTTTACACTTGCGTCCTTAAACTATTTTTTGTCTCACTTTGATCCTCAAACTCATATTCTCGTATCACTGTAAGTCCTTTTTGAAATTTCCGTCCATTTGAACCGTTAAAAAGCATATGAGATGCACGTGAAGTCCATTTTAAGGGTAAAATTGTAATTTTAAGAGTTTTTATCACTATAGATCCTTAAATTATATCTCGATTTACACTTTCATCCTAAATTTTTTTTTTCCTACTTTGATTTTCAAACAAATATTTCACTCAGATAAGCTTACACATGAGCTCACGCTAACACCTATCTCAATCTCACTTACTCTCCTCCATGCAAGGTTTTTTTTTTTTCCTTTCTTTCTCTATCTTCATTTGTTGATACAAGAAAAGAAAAATTGATCAAAAGTGTTTTGATTTTGAAAAAAAGATTGTGAAATATTTAATGTGTTGGATGTAAAGTTTGAATTACTAAATGGTAGTGAATTTGGATGGTTGATTGTATAAAACAACATTGTTTTAGTTTCTGGCATTTAGTTTTAAAAGTCATTAAAAAATAAAACGACATCGTTTCAGTCATCATCAAACTTAGAATGGGTTAATGGGTCATCTTGTTTCAGAAGAAACGGGTCACGCAATCCCTATCCATACCCGACCGGAACTTTCACCTTTGACCACATGTTCTGATGATTTTGGTACTATTTGTTTCATCTTATTAACATTTGTGATGTCACCCATGCATCGATTTGGCAACATGCCACCTGAAAATGAATATCCAAGCTTAATATGTAACCATCGATAGGTTTTTACTTTTATTATGTTTTTCATTCCTCATCATTTTCTCTATCATTTAGTTATTCAAGTTTAATTTCCCACACATTAAATATTTCACAATTTTTTTTTTCAAAATCAAAACACTTTTAATCAATTATTTTTTCTTGTATATGCAAATGAAGATAAAGAAAGAAAGGAAAAGAATAACCTTGCATGGAGTAGAGAGAGTAAGATTGATAGATGTGTTAGCGTGAGCTCATGTGTAAGCTTATCTAAGTGAAATATTTGTTTGAAAATCAAAGTGTGAAAAAAAAGTTTTAGAATGAAAGTGTAAATCGCGATATAGTTTAAGGACCTATAGTGATAAAAACTTTTACAATTACAATTTTACCCTTAAAATGGACATCAAGTGCTTTTTAACAGTTTAAATGGACAGAAACTTGAAAAATGACTTACGGTATTACGAGAATATGAGTTTGGGGATCAAAGTGAGACAAAAAAAAGTTTTAGGACAAAAGTGTAAAACACGCTATAGTTTAGGGATCTTCAGTGATAATATCCCTAGATTTTATCTACAAACTATTAGCAAATTGAGAAATAAACAATTCAAGGTGACTTATATTAATTTGTTGAGAATCTCAAGTATTGCACCAAAAGGCGAACATTGGTAGTTGAATATGTTTAGTATATACAAAGCTTTGTTTATGGCACAAAAACTCATGAAGAGATTTGAAATGAAAAAATATACTAAAATATTTTAATCATAATTATATTATGATATTTTATGAGCNTCAAGTGCTTTTTAACAGTTCAAATGGACAGAAACTTGAAAAATGACTTACGGTATTACGAGAATATGAGTTTGGGGATCAAAATGAGACAAAAAAAAAGTTTTAGGACAAAAGTGTAAAACACGCTATAGTTTAGGGACCTTCAGTGATAATATCCCTAGATTTTATCTACAAACTATTAGCAAATTGAGAAATAAACAATTCAAGGTGAATTATATTAATTTGTTGAGAATCTCAAGTATTGCACCAAAAGGCGAACATTGGTAGTTGAATATGTTTAGTATATACAAAGCTTTGTTTATGGCACAAAAACTCATGAAGAGATTTGAAATGAAAAAATATACTAAAATATTTTAATCATAATTATATTATGATATTTTATGAGCTTAATAATTTCTAAAATATTTGAAGTATATTTTATATGGAATGCTTAATTTTGAGATTTTGATAGTCTCGGATGGATTGTGATATTGCATGAAGGAAGACTTCGAGATATATACTCATTTGAATAAAGCGCTATATAAATTAAACAAATGAATCGTCTCAATAAGTAATCTAAGAATGACATGATATGTTAATAAACTAATTTTTCATGTGTATTTTATTGTTATTGCTATGGTTACAATATATTGAAACTCCAATAGAGTTTAATGTGACAATTTTTCTTCTGTTAGGGGGAGAAAGCCGAAATTTGAATAACGGCGAATTTTTTTGAAATATATTATATTGTTTCATTTGCTTGTAAGAAATTTTATTAGTTGTAAATATTCCAACATAGAAAGAAGTCTTTGAAAGAAAATTTGCTATTACAACTATAAATGAGATTAAAATCACACCTGAAATGTGTTATTTTTTTTTTGGGTAAAAGACCTTTCTTTTTTTTTTTTTTGTGAATGGGTGGAAGATTGTTTCCTAGAAGGAAAAGTCACATGGAATATAATTATATGATATATAGGTTTCTGACAAAACTGCAAGAATTTAATGATAAGTGCGCTTCTCATATTCAAGAGAGACTATATTAAATATTTATTTGCTAAGTACTTGGAATGTGTCGACTTAAAAATTGTGTATACTAGTTTTATTTATGTCCATATCAAGGGGAGCATATATGCAAACCAACAATATAGATATTGTATTTTTTTTCACTAAGATTTTGTCCATTGAGTTTTCATGGTAAAATTTTAATGAGGGAGTATAGTAAGCATTTTATTATGGATAAGAACAAACAGTGCTCTATCAGTATCATATATGCAAATTGTACTCTTTTTTCTTTGACATTTCTCATTAGCTTTTCTTTGCAAGGTCTTTAATGAGGCAATTTAGTATTGAAAGATACTGGATATAAAAAAGATTGTACTCTTTTTTTCCTTAGTTTTGTCCCACAGAATTTTCCTGACAAAGTTT
The DNA here is from genome assembly GCA_003254975.1 of Ochetophila trinervis. NCBI lineage: Eukaryota > Viridiplantae > Streptophyta > Magnoliopsida > Rosales > Rhamnaceae > Ochetophila > Ochetophila trinervis. The sequence goes on from QANX01007756.1 coordinate 175,284, forward strand.
TAACAAGGCAACTAAAAGTGCCACAATCAGGGGTGAAAAATACATTGATTCTACTCTTTTTTTTTTTTTTGGTTAAGGTTTTATTCCATTGGATTTCTTACAAGGTTTGGACAAGGTAGATCAACTATACATTATGATACACATGAATATTGTAATCTTTTTCTTTTGCTATGGTTTTGTCAAACTTTGGTTTTCCTAGCAAAGTTTTGATGAGACATATTTTATATGTGATGGATATTCAAATGAGAGTATTATGAATGCTCATCATTATAATATGAAACCCATATTGACTTTTGTTCATATACAAACTTGTAAATCTTGTAACATATGTAATCACTATTGAATATTGATTGGTCATTTATCAAGACCATTATTTCTTGTAACTAATGTCTATATATAAGCCTATAAATAGAGACTTTGAGATGAACGAAATATAAGACTAATGAGATGAGAATATATCTTCGATGCGTGTCGCAAGTATAATACTAAAATTAACACTACTGTAGTAACGGCAAATTTAGGTCAATCCCATATAGACTGTAATCAAATTGATTCTTTTCTAATTAAAGCAAAATTAAAATGACAAATGGAGGGTTTTTATGTTTAACAAAACCAAAATTAAAGACAAGCAAATTAAAAATATTGGAAATAACAATTAAAGAAAATTTTGGGTCAGAGTATCTTTTTTTACTAAATTGCGAGCAATCACAGATATGAAGATATCCAATTTATCATTCAATATTTGTTTGATAATTTTATCTTAATTCTTACACAATTAATTAATTTAGATACGATTATAAATTAATTTTAATTCCAAAATACATAGAATTAACGTGATCTAAATCAATTCATTAAAGCATTAAGAACAAGATCAACCAACAATAAACAAGTTCTACAAACGTTGTAAAATTTTAATCTATTTCATATTCTTTTAGGATGTTAACAAAAACTTGGCTTATAATTGTCAAAACCCTATATCTACAAGTTATTAGAACATTCAATATGATTGAATTCTAATTAGCAATTACGCAATTCACAAATAATTATAATAGATCCAAGTTATAATCAAAGATAATTGAATAGCAAACAAAACAATTGAATAAATAAAATTAAATTAAAATATGAAAATCAAGTCTCACACCTTGCAATTCAGTAATTGAAAATATTCCTACCCAAGAGAGAGAATTAGCTCCTCATAATATTGTTAGAAACCTAAATTTGGATTAATATCTCGCCAAAATCGGCTATCCTTTACAACAATGAAAAAACCTATTTAAACTAAAACTTAGGGCCAAAAATTTACATAAAACGTACATGAACGACGAGAAAATATGCCTACCAAGGTGCATGGCACCACGGCTAGTACTGCACCTAGGCTCCTCTGCGTTGCACACGTAGTGGCTATCAAAGCCTACTAACCAGGTGCCTGGTGCCCTCTGGTTTGTGCGCTTATTTACAATTTTGCCCATCTTTCTTCAAGTTTCCTTCTTTAAGCTCAAATTCACCTAAAATATTGAAAAAAACAAATTAATCTATTTTAAGTGAATAAAATGCTCAAATAAAATATTGAGGTACATAAAACATATATAAATTGTATTCTATCAAATACTTTTGCATTTAAACTTTGCACGTCTGGAGCAAATCATAAAAGAAAACACTTCTCAAAAAATATAAATCAATTAAGAAACCAAATATTGTAGACAAAGACATAATCAAATTAACAACTCGCACATCAAAGCCAAATTAGTCCAACAATCTTCAGTCCTACTAACAACCAACTTAATCAAGCTCAATTCAAACTAGTTCGACAAACAACTCACAAACTTCTTTCTAATCACTGAAGTGTTTAAATGGTTGAAAACATTCTCTCGAATTCAATGTAAGAACTCATTCTACCATAAGCTTTCTTATCAATCTAATCTCCACCACCTAGCATAGACTGAAGCAAAAATCCGAAGATCTTTCAAAAGGTTGTACTGTAGCTTAGGTAAATGTAGGTTAGAAAAGAAAAAAAAAATTATAAGAAAAACAATGGGTTAACATTTAAAATCCAAATGAGCATTCAAGTTATGATCTCACAAATATCCATCAAAATTTTCAAACTATTTTCTTTGTTCACTAAACTCATCGCATTAAGCATGAATCTCATGCTTTTACACAAACACAAAATTTGCAATTTGTTTTTTTTTTTCATTTCATTTTTTTCTCAACTATATTTTTTTTTCAACAAATACACCAAAGCATGAGAATTCCACACAACAATTTCAACTCAACCACTTTATACAACTCATTCATACCAATCATCTTGATATGATCACCCCACACTTAATTCGAACAATCTCTTTGCTCCACACCACCCACAAAATTCACCATTGCACATTCCAAATTCTTGATTAGACTTCGGATAAGAAAACGTAGTCTGAACAATTTATCTCATATGGAAAAGAATTACTAAGGCGAGAGGTACCCTGGGGACATTTTGTTACCCATTAGGTATCTTATCCAAGAAATAGATGTCCGTAAGCGACACCTCATTCAAACTAATAGCTCATGGAAGAAAATTAGCACTGTACAAATAAACCAACTCCCACTAGTGAATGGTCAAGTTGGTAGTGCCTAACCATAATGGGATACCCTCAGGATTCCTTGGACGGGCTTGGAATCGGCTAGTAAGCCAAACGAGTTATGGCATCATGTAATTGCAATTGGGGTCAAATTGAACATGATCCTTAACCATGATAAAATCCAAACCCTTATCACTCACTCTCAAAATAGAGGCAATAATAGGCCGAGTCAAATGAATATGACGACCCTTAATATAAAAAGTAACAGTCTGAAGCACAGAGTATTCTTTATCTTCCATGTTCGCATAAAACTCCAACACCAACTATGGATAGTAAGCCTCTCTCAATTGAAGTACCCTGCTCTAACCTATCGAATCAAATGCACTAGTCAAATTAAAAAGATTATTAATCCCCTTTGAAATAGATTTCTCTACAACAAGGGAAATGATTTTTCTATCATCACACCACCTAGCATTAGCTTGAGAAGTAAAATGCAAGGCATTTGAAGTACTAAAAGCTAAAACCAGATTGGTCGCTCATTGCCATGAAGAAACCCGAGATGAAAGAGGCAAGGGCCAAGATTTAGCTTGGGAAGAGGCACGGGTACGAAAGGTACCGGCTTAACCATATGATTCAGAAGCATCAACACCAGGTTGTCTTGTTCTTGCCATTGTTGCCAACAACAAAAGACTCACAACAATGCTAAACTCAAGCATAACCAAGATCACAAGCAATATATCCAACAACACCCACCACCACACACCACAAAATTAAAAGAATAAAATAAAAATCAATGGTACAAAATGACTAAATGAAGTCCATGAAGTAAAAGCCCAATCAACATAAACGGGCAAGAATTTTTCAATTGTTTGAATAATATAGTAGTGATATTAAACATCAAAACAAAATCTCATAGCTGCCCCAAACTAACAGATGATAATGTATCATCAACTCTTATCAAATAACAAACAAAATTAACCATCAAAATCTAACCCTTAAGGTCCTAACTATCCAACATATGGAAACTCACTTAACATTTGTAAATTGTGAACTTATAAGAGAAAATAACAAAACAAGCAAAGGGAATTATACCAACCACACTGGGGACGTTAGAGACAACTGATGACAGATGGAAGCTTAATGAGGAAATGAGTCCTAGGGAAAAGGCGACCAAAGAGAGGCGGACAACAGCGGCTGAGCTCGCTTTGTCGAGGAAGAGACGACGATGGTTGATGGTGTCTAGTCATGCATAATTAACAAAGAAGGTGTGGTGATCGGCAGTGGCTAGGCTGTTTGAACCAGCTGTGGGGTGGGGGCTATCGACTGAAAGGAGTAGGGGAATAGGAAATTTAAGAAATTTGTAATGTTAGGTTGGCTTGGATGTGTAATTGGGGTTATTTTTGGTGGGCATTTGGATTTAGGTGCTGGAGTGGGTGGGTAAACGGGTTTGGGTTGGGTATTTGTTGGGTCCTTTCCAAGTGCCTATCTAGGTGCCACCACATGTGCCTATCTAGGTGCCCACCTAGGCTCCTAGTGCTGCAATATTTTTTTTTCAAACTGAGCAGGGATGTGACAATCTATGCCAGCACATGTACAAAGGCCACCCCAGGAGCCTAGTTTTGTGAACTTTTTTTTGTTTCAAAACCAAGCAGGAATAGGATAGTCTTTGCCAAGCCTATGATTAGGCACCACCCCAGGCGCCCAGTGTTGCCATTTCTTTTTCATAAATAAAATAAACCTTCTAAGAACTAAATTTGTGGGTTGCCTCTACACATTGCCTTTATTTAATATCTTTGGCTCGATAGAGTTGTGTTCCACTGCAGTGTTTGATCTTAGTGTTCTATTATTGATATTGGATTGTCTTTAATTGAACTTCCTACACCACTTGCTCTTGAATCTATCATTAAATGGTTTTAGATGATTTCTATTGACCTAAAATATTTTTTTTTGTCTCATAACTCTTGATCTCAATTGCACCATGAGGAAAAATATTAGTGATAATAAAAGGACCAATCCAAAGGGACTTTAACTTACTTGTCATCAGCTTTAATTTGAAATTGTAAAGAAAACCTTTTGTCCCATCACAAAATTCTTTCGTAGCAAGAGCTTGTCATGAATTCTCATAGGCCTCAAGATGGAGTTCCTCTAATTTTTGTAGTTGTAATTTCCACTGCTTTCCAGTCTTTACGAAATCCATGTTGCACTGGTGGATTGCCCAATATGCTTTGTGCTCAATCTCCACTGAAAGATGGCAAGGTTTCCCCCACACTAACCTATATGGGGACATCCCAATAGTTGTTTTTTACGTAGTCCGGTATACCATCATCTAAGTGCAAACTCCAATCCTTTTGATTTGGGTTCACCATTTTGTCCAAAATGGACTCAGTTCACTGTTGGAGACCTCAACTTGACTGTTGGTTTACGTATGATAGGCAATAAAAGTTTTATATATCACATCATATTTGCACAGTAATGCTTCCACCACTCTATTGCAGAAATGCATACCACGGTCACTGATTATAGCTTTTGGAATGCCAAACTTGTTGAAAGTATTATAGCAAAGGAAACCTTCAACCAACTTAGAATCATTAGTTTGGGAGGGTATAACTTCCACTAACTTTGAAACATAATCAAGAGCGAGTAGAATGTACAAATATCCATGGGATAAGGAAATGGACCCATAAATTCGATGCCTTAAACATAAAAAATTTCATAGAAAAGAAACAAAAATTGGGGCATCTCATGCCTACTGTTAAGACTTCAAGTCTTCTGAAGTAATGTAGGCCAATAAAAACTATTGTCTAAAACCTCCCTAGTACGTTTAGGACTAAAATGACCTCCACATGCATACTAATGACAAAAGGTAAGAACATACTAAATTTCAGAGTTAGATATGCAATGTCTGATAATTTGATTTGAGCAATATTTCCATAAGTACGGATCATTCCATAGATAATATTTAGCCTCACCTTTTAATTTATCCATCTTGGCTTTATTAAACACCATAGGCATAATTCCAATAACCAAATATTTAACTAAGTCAGTATACCATGGAATCATACCTTGTGAAGCATATTGATGTTCATCGTGGAAACATTCTAGCAAAGGTAGACTCTTCTTCACGCACCAATATGTTTAGATGATCAACTACAATATTTTTTGCTCATTTATTGTCTTTAATTGCCAATTCAAACTCATGCAATTAAAGAAACCAGTGGATAATCTACGGTTTTTCTTCTTTCTTGGACAATACATACTTTAAAGCTACATCATCATAGAAAACAATCACTTTAGCACTAGTAAATAATATCAAAATTTATCTAAAGCAAAAACCACAAGTAGAAGCTCATTTTCAGTGGTAGTGTAATTGCATTGGGTTTCATTCAATGTCCGTGAGGCATAGTAAATCACATAAGTGTGATTTCCATTACTTTGTCCAAGAATAGCTCCAACTACAAAGTAACTAGCATCACATATAATTTCAAATGGGAGCTCCCAATGGTGGTTGAATAATTGAGGGTGCGGTGAGTGCGGCTTGAAGCTTGTCAAAGACATCCTTGCATTGTTGGTTAAAATTGAACTTCGCCTCCTTCTGTAAAATTGTGGACAATGGCAAGGCTATCTTTGAAAAATCTTTGACAAACCTACAATAAAAACTTGCATGACCAAGAAAAGAATTCACTTTCGTGCACTTTTGGGATAAGGTAAACTCATAATTAATTCAACTTTGGCTTTATATACTACTATCTTTGTATCTGAAACAACGTGCCCAAGAACAATACCCTGCTAACCATAAAATGACATTTTTCAAAATTTAATACGAAATTAGTTTCAATGCAACATTTCAGGGCACATGTTGAATTATCTAAGCACACATCAAAGGAATCACCTTAAATAGTAAAGTCATCCATGAAAACTTCAATGCATTTTTCAATATAGTTAGAGAAAATACTCATCATGCATATCTAAAAGGTTATTGGGGCATTGCAGAGTCCAAAGGGCAGCCTCTGGTAAGCAAATGTGCTAAAGAGGCATGTGAATGTTGTTTTCTCATGTCCTCCAAAGCAATCACAATTTGATTGTAACCTAGATAACCATCAAAAAAACAATATTGAGTTTTACCTGCTAAACGCTCCAACATTTGATCGATGAAAGGAATAGGGAAATGATCATTTCTCGTGGCCATGTTCAGTTTATTGTAGTCAATGCACACACAACATCCATTCTACACTCTAGTTAGAATAAACTCATTATCTTGATTTGTCACTATTGTAATATCAGTCTTCTTTGATATCACCCACTTGCTATTTGAAATAGAGTGAATAATATCCACTGAAAGCAACTTCAGTATGTCTTTATTCACTACTTCCATCATGGTTGGGTTGAATCGCCTTTGAGCTTCACGGCTGAGTTTAGCTTCATCCTCTTATAGGATTCGGTGTATACATAGTGAATGGCTAGTTCATTTGATATCCGCTATGGTCCACCCATTCGTAGTCTTGTATTTTCTAAGCACCCAGAGCAACTTTTTCTTGGACTGATGACAATCCTTTTGTCATTATTAATGGGCACAATCTTAGTATCTCCCACATATGCATACTTCAAATGGTCTGGCAAAGTTTTCAAATCCAAAGTAGGCGCCTGCACCACAGAAGGAAGCAATTTGTTGTCAGGAATAATTAACTCAATTTGGGAGAAAACATATCTAATAGGAACTAGTGGTAATGATTGCAGTGCCATCACAGTTTCTATGATCTCTTCTTTTAGTGGCCTTTTATCTTGTAAGTCGTCATTTGTCAATCCTTGTTGAAGTACTACTTCTAACTCATCACCTCGATCCATCTTAAACATCTCCTACACTAAGTCATTAATAATATCAATGTTAAACCAAGAATTAGTCTCCATAGGGTACCTCATAGCCTCAAAAGATTAAAATGTAATAAAATCCTCAACAAACTCCATAGTTAGGGTATCTTCATATACATCAATCCTAGTGCGTGCAGATTTTAGAAAAGGTCTCCCAAGAATAATTGAAGCCGAGTTTGGTGATGTGTCACTCTCCATGTTAAGGATATAGAAATATGATAGAGAACCATTCAATTCACCTGCACCAAAACATCTTTTACTACCCTTTCGGGTAAGCATTAAACCTATATGCTAGTTGGATGATAACTCAATTATTTTTCAAAATATCCAATTGTAAAGTTGCATACAAGGATTGGTATTACATTTATTGAAGCTCTAAATCTAGCAAGGCACGCTCAATTTTAGTATTTCCAAATTTACAAAGGTGTAGTGAACGTACCTGGGTCTTTACATTTTTAAAGTAGCTTTCTCTAGAGAATTGCTAACATATTCTCACCCACCTTAATATTTCATCTCTTCTTAGCTTTCATTTGTTGGTGCATAGCTCTTTTAGAAACTTAGCATACCGAGGAATTTGTTTAATTGCATCAATTAGTGGGATATTGACCCCACCTTTCAGAAAGTTTCCAAGATCTTCTTTTCTTGTTTATCCTTCTTACCTTTGTTCAACCTGCTGGAAAAAGGAGCAACCACATAATGTTAGGAGGTTTTGAGTTTACCTTAGGCGAGGCTTCAACTTCAATTTTTTCTTCCACTTGATGCTTATTTTTAGTCTTAAGAGTGTCTTTCTTGGGTTTTCTATTTCTTTCCCACTTCTCTAGGTGAGGCCTTTAGTTTTCTCATGTGAGTTGATTGGTTGCGATGACAACTATCCAAACTGACAATTGTTATTTGGCTAATCTGATTCTCCAAATTTTAAAATATTTTAACTGCATCATGTTGCTATTGTTAAGTGTTAATGGCTAAAGCTTTCACAATCTTTTCCAATGACATACCTGACTTTGGAGGTTCTGTGGGTAGTGGTCTTGCTTGATATGGTTGTTGGTTGTGTTTCGGTCCTGGGTTATTACCATAACACAAATTAGGGTGATCCTTCCATCCATGATTGTAGGTGTTAAAAAAAGGATCATATTTGCATTGTGGTTGTCCCAGAATTTGCTTGTTGAATGGTATCATCTTCTTGTAGAGTGAGGCATTAATCCGTAAGATGACCTGCAGTAACAAAGAAAATTTCATAAACCACAGCAGCTTGAGCTTGCTCTACAGCCAACTATCAAACTAAAGAGGTTAAGTCAGAAATTTATTGCTCAATATGAGAAGTAGTTACCTCATTAACCTTCTTGATTGAGTAGGTAGATCGTGAGCCAAATTGTTGAATATTCATAGCCATAGTAGAGATGAGGCGTCTGGCTTCTTCAGGAGTCTTATCGACTAAAGCACCTCCACTCGCTGCATCTACCATACTCCTTTCTATGGGTAACATGCCTTCATAAAAAAATTGGATGAGAAGTTGCTCACTAATATGATGGTGAGAGCAACTAGCACATAACTTTTTATATCGCTCCCAATATTCATATAATAATTCATTATCGAATTATTGGAAGTTGCAAATCTCATTTATGATGTTAGCAGCTCTCGAAGTAGAAAAATATTTTTCCAAGAACACCTGTTTCATGTCATCCCGAGAAGTAATGGATCCGAAAAAAAGGTAATGTAACCAATCATTTGCTGCATCTTTAAGTGAGAAGGGAAAAGTTCTCATCTTGATATGTTCCTCAGTCGCACCATGCGGTTTCATCTCAGAACAAACCACGTGGAACTTTTTCAAATGCTTGTGCATATCTTCATCTGCTTTGCCATAAAAAGAAGAATAAGTGAATTAATCTAGACTTTAACTCAAAAGCAGCTTGAACTTCAGGACATTCAATGCATAGGAGTTGAGAATTTAAATATGGAGCAGCCAACTCCTTCAAAATGAGGGGCCTGTTGTTGTTAGGAGGGGCTACGATTTCTTCAAACTCAAAGTCACTATCTGCACTTAAATCTAGAGTTAAATTAGGGTCAAATGAAGTAGTCGCACTCTGCGACTTTCCTTTTAGCCGTTTTTGCTTTTTTCTTTTACTGTTTCGAGGTCTTTTCTATCTTTGGATCAAAATTTCAGGTCTCTTTCGTTTCATAGTCTAGTCATGCACCTAAAACAACACATACTCAAAACAAACTAAAACTAAAATTAGAACATAAAAAAAATGACGCACAGTCCTAACAAAGATGCCATAAATTGATGCATATCGTAAGCACCAAAATTATAACACTAAAATTAACAAGTTCAGGTCGATCCCACAAAAGTTGTAATCAATTTAATTCTATTCTAATTAAAGCAAAATAAAAATGACAAATGGAGATTTTTATATTTAACAAAATCAAATATTAAAGACAAATAAATTAAAAATATCGGAAATAATAACTAAAGAAAACATTAAGGCAGAGTATATTCTTTTACTAAATTGCATATGATCATAGACACGAAGATGTCCAATTTATCATTAATTTTGGTTTGAATAAAATAACACGACTAATTTTATCTTAATTCTCACACGATTAATCAATTAAGTTACGAACATAAATTAATCTTAATTCCAAAATACCAAGAATCAACGTGATCTAAATTAATTCTAAAAAGCATTAAGAACAAGAACAACCAACAATTTACAAGTCTTACAAATGTTATAAAACTTTAATTTATTTCACGTTACTCTAGGATGTTAACAAAAACTTGGCTTATAATCATCAAAACTCCATTGCTACCAATTATTAGAACACTCAATACGATTGCATTCTAATTAGCAATTACCCTATTCACAAATAATTATAATGGATCCAAGTTATAATCAAGGAGATTTGAATAGCAAACAAATATAATGGAAGAACACAAATTGAATAAATAAAATTGAATTAAAACATGAAAATAAAGTATCACACCTTGTAATTTAGTAATCGAAAATACTTTTATCCAAGAGAGACAACTAGCTCCTCATAATATTGTTAGAAACCTAAATTTGAGTTAATGTCTCACCAAAATTGATTATCCCTTACAACAATGAAAAAAACCTATTTCAACTAAAACTTAGAGCCAAAAATTGACACAAAATAGCCTAAATGACCACAAATTACACATGCCCAAGCGCATGGTATCGTGCACCGGGCTCCTCTGCGTTGCACACATAGTGGCTGTCAAAACCCACTGACCATGCATCTAGTGCTCTCTTGTGAGCTTATTTACAATTTTGCCTTTCTTTTTTAAGCTCAAATTTATATAAAATATAAAAAAACACAAATTAATATATTTAATGAATAAAACACGCTGAAAATCAAATTTCAAAGTACATAAAACATATATAAATTGTATCCTATCAATCTTTTCTCTTTTTCTATACTCTTTGTCTTTAATATTATCTTGTGTTCGTTTTTTGTAGTTCTTGTCAATTTTAGTTAGTTTTTAACACTACTAATAAAACTTAAGTTTATGTATAACAATTCTCATTTTCAAAATATCTATCAACGTATTCCTAAATTTAATTTACTTTTATGATATAATGCCAAGAGCTCATTTAATTCTCACTCCAAAATATTTTTTTCGTCGTTTTTAGTTCTTACTCTAAAATAATTTATAATCGTAAATATACAATCAATTGGCCCACATTATGACAAGAAGGTTTTGTTTGATGTTTGGTAAACAAATGTTGAATATCAGTGTGATCAATATTTTGCAAGGAGACGGTCCATTAATAAAATGTCGTGAAGATTTTTCCCAATTTTACATAATTTCTTTCAATTCTATATTTTAGTCGTGTACATAAAATAATCTCTTTATTTATTTATTTGTTTTTTTTTTGGTCATTAAAATAATTTCTTTGTTTATTTCATTAACATGGTCACGGCAAAAACATGTTCATCTACGGCCAACATATAGAAAGCTAAAAAAATTTCATCTTACCCGTTCATCACTCACTAGTCCCTAACACCAAAGCCAACAGAAGTAGCAAAATCCAACGGCCAACATGAATTAGAAACCAAAGCAGCCCTACAATTGACACACGTGCCGTCGGGCGTTGCCACGTGCCACTTCACGTACGGATAATCCCAATAATCTACCCTCACAAACCTGTGCTGGACTGACACAGAAATCTAGCTTCCTCCGGTACTATCCATAAAGATGATTAACCAAACCCAATACTTAATAGACACGTGTCCCGGACCACACAACTTGCTTGCGTGGAGCTTATTGGATAGGTTGTAATCCACTCCGAGAAAATATCGGTACTACCTGATTATGGCTCATCATCTAGTCATAAACGAAGAACAGCGATCGTGCTTTTAGTAATTTTCTTCTCGCAGTGACTTTCCGCCCCTTCTCTTCTATATCTCTCTCTCTCTAAAAGGTGTCGCTGGCCGGGACCTGAGATCGGAGACTCGCCGGATAGTCGAAACTGTACAGAATATTTGCATCGTAGGAAGAAGATGAAGGTTTTCGTGAAGACACTGAAGGGTACTAACTTCGAGATCGAAGTGAAACCCGAAGACTCGGTAGGATATAAAGTCTTTTCTAATTTATTTATTAGAGGAAAAGGGTGTGCTTGTGCTTGTTTGATGGTGACTTTGATATAATTTTGAGATTTTAGGGATTTAGGAACTGTCAGTGAATTAGGGTTTTTTTTGGCTGTTTCCGTATGGTAATTTAGATTCGAAGTTTGGGTTTTCTGATGGTTGTTTTTCGAATGGTTGTAGTTGGCCGAAAATTCCGGAAAATCTATTTGGATTATAAATTTAAGAATTCTATTTGCTATAGGCTTTTTCAATTCAAATTTGGATTGCATTTCTGTTTGTAGGCGTTTGTTCTATTTGCGTTTACGTAGGGTCAATTGGAGGAATTCATGTGTAAATGACGGATTTCTGAATTTTCAATTTGGTTATAGATTGAAATCATTAAGCTTTTATATTTATAGACGTCAGTTCATGTCCTTACCCGACAGCATTGTTGTGGAAAATACTGAAATTGACCAATTTCATTTCTATTTTATGGTCAACTGTATTTTATGGTGTCTAATTGTATTGTTGGGCCTTCAATTTGTGCTTCTGCTGACACTAAAGTTAGTTGCACACTTCAAAGTTCTGGTATCTTGACTTGTCCTTCTTCTCATTTTCGTAGTTTTTGGGCTCATTTTTATTAATTAATTTTGTTATTATTTGTTTTTAAAGGTTTCTGATGTCAAGAAAAACATTGAGACAGTTCAGGGAGCAGATGTTTACCCTGCTTCTCAACAAATGCTTATTTATCAGGGGAAAGTTCTTAAGGATACAACAACTCTTGGAGAAAATAATGTTGCTGAAAATAGTTTTATTGTCATCATGTTAAGCAAGGTATTTTTCATTTTCTCTTTTGGAATACGTATTTCTTTCAAATTTTACCGTTGGAAGGATGGTAAAATGTGCTATTGTCAACTGGGAAAAGTTCCAATCTGCAATGAATTATATTCTTATTTTTTTAATTTTTATGTTCAAGTTATGAAGAAATCAGCCATGTTAATCACTCATGAATATGTTTGATTTCTGTGTGCTGAAAAATATAGACTAAGGTTTCGCCAAGCGGAGCCTCAGGTACATCCGGTGCTGCAACAAGTCAGGTAAGTTTGAAAATGCTGCTGAAAGTTCCCTTGCTCAAATTCTGTTCTTTTAAGTGGATTGGATGTTCAAGCGATTAACTTTATGTAATTCTAAGGAGAACTCTTTTCTTTCATTTCAGATAGTTTTGTTTTGTTTGCATTTAAGATTTAAACATATTATGTCAGGAATTTTCTATTTCATTGATTGGTTTCAGGTTTATTGTTGTCTTTTTAGGTCTCAGTTATTAGATATATTCTCAGAGCTTGATTAAAGATGATTCTTGGACAAATTGTATATAAGAATTATTAACTATCAAGCCTATTCCAGTTAAAACATTTATAAATTTCTCAATAAAGTAAGAGAAAATGGGATGAGATGAGAACATTGAATTTGACTCTTGATTTTTCTTCTTGTATATTGAATTTTGATAGAAAAAACAGTTCTCCAATCACCTAATTTGATATATAGATGTGTGTTAATTGATTTTAAAGACATTGGTTATCAATATATTTGGATTGGACTATTAAGATTCAGTTCCGTAGTGCTTAATTCTTTCGAACATATATTCTAATTGTCTTGAATTTAATTGTGTACATATTTACTGGAATTCATATATCCAAGACTCGCATAATAATTAGTTATGGTATTTACTTTTATGTTCCTTTTTTTTACTTGTTAACTGTTTCATGCTCTGAAATGGTAAATTGGAGACCCTCTTATTAAGCCAATATTTGTGTAGGCACAACCTGCAATTACTCCTACCTTAACAACACCATCTACAACATCTCAAGTTCCCACCTCAGCTGTGGTGCCGTGAGTGTTGTTCCCTCATTATGTTGACTTGATGTTGCTCTATTGATTTAGCATATTTAAGAAGTGTAATGAATGTTTAACTGTTAGTTGATCTTCTCTTTTGGACATTTTGAACTATGCAGGCCACAGCCTCCCCCCGAAACTGCTCCTTCCACAGCTCCTACTACAGCTCCTACTGCTTCGTGAGTACCTGTTATAGATTATTATTTTGGAAGCCATTTTTTATAGTTAAAGCTATGTTCTATGCAATAAACTTTAAACTTTTCCATGGTTACCTTATACAAGTATCATTCTTATTAATTGTTGTTGGGTTTTTGCAGCTCAGAATCTGATGTGTATGGCCAAGCTGCATCAAATCTTGTTGCGGGAAATAATTTGGAGTCTACCATCCAACAGATTCTTGATATGGGTGGAGGAAGTTGGGACCGGGATACTGTTGTCCGTGCTTTACGTGCTGCATTTAACAATCCTGAAAGAGCTGTGGAATATCTGTATTCTGTAAGTACTGACCCTAGTTTATTGTTGTTCACTCAGTGACCGGATCTAGTTTGATATTGGTTGGATGGTGAATGTAGTTTCATACTAAGTGAGATTGCTAATTACCTTCTACAATTAAGCAGTATTTTTCTGTGTGATATGTTCCGGTTATACTGGCATCTGTTGTGAGGTTTAATATGTCAGTTTCTAATACATGTCTGAAAATAGTTTGAACTAGATTTTCTGTCAATTTTGTTAAGTTACCATCAACTATAATAACTTAAGTTAATACCATTGGACCTATGTATATCAAGTTAACACTGTCACACGCTTAACAACTCCCCTCATGTGTAGGTTGAGCTCTCCCAAAATCAATTGTACTCCTTTAAATCACCAAACACTTCTTCCAACTACGCTTGACTTTTGTTATAGTTTTCTCGTGATTTTAAATCCTTTTCAGCACTGTCCTATTACTACACCAGATTTTTACCATTCTTCAAGATTTTTTTGAGGTGATTTAGCTACATAGTTTTGAAATTTAAAAGGCATGAGATTCCATTTATGTTGTCTCTCTCATGTGAAAGATCGCCTGAAAGAGATATTTACAAAGTTAAATGTTAACATAAAGAGTGAACATGTCAGGGAATTCCTGAACAAGCAGAAATTCCACCAGTTGCCCGAGTGCAGGCAACGAATCCTCCAGCAATTAATCCTCCTGCACAGGCTCCACAGCCAGCAGCACCTACTGGTGGTCCCAATGTGAATCCACTGGATCTCTTTCCACAGGTATATATTGTATTATGAGTAGTTTAAAACCCTATTATTGGGGTGAAGCAATGAATTCTTTTTCTTCTTGAAATCAGGGCCTTCCAAATATGGGTTCAAATGCTGGTGCAGGCACCTTGGATTTCCTCCGCAACAGTCAACAGGTATGCAAACATTCTTATCTGGGTGTAAACTGATTGTTTATTGGTGTAATTGAATTTTCTAATCTTATTACCCTTTATTGCAGTTCCAAGCATTGCGAGCTATGGTGCAAGCAAATCCCCAAATCTTGCAGGTATTGAATTTCTTTTCCTTTTTGAAGCAAAAAAGGTTCTCTTGACATCTTGGTCAATTTTACTGGTTGTTAATTTAGGAGAACTCATGTAATTTTATATTATTGCAGCCCATGCTTCAGGAGCTGGGAAAGCAAAATCCACATCTAATGCGGCTAATTCAAGAGCATCAAGCTGATTTTTTACGCCTTATAAATGAACCTGCTGAGGGAGAAGGGTGAGATAAATATTGCTTTTGTACTCTCTCTGAGTCTTTATAAATATATAGCTACAAAATGCTGATCATGTCTTAATGTAAAACAGGAATTTAATGGGTCAGTTGGCTTCAGCAATGCCACAGGCTGTGACTGTCACCCCTGAGGAGCGAGAAGCAATTGAACGTGTAAGTTTATCAACTTCTCTTGCTGTCTTCACATTTGTTAGTGTTTTTGACAAAGCGAATATTTATATTATCTCCACATTTGTTGCTATTTTCTTAGGATTTTAGACATTATAATATGAATTTATGTGCTGCTTTTGGGATGTAATTCTAGGAGAGTAGTAATGAGAAACCTCAGTCTTGAAGTTGTGTTATGATGATGCATACAGCATTTCTTTAAGATAGGTACTTGTTTTGCCTCCTATTTTCTTGGGCAGAAAATTCCCCACTGCGGCCTCCCGTAGGAGTCTGGGCAGTGTCTCAGTCCCAGTATGGCTGATCATCATCTGTTTGCTTAATGTATTTTTATTATATCCATCAGAAACGATGTGAAAGAAGAATTTATTTCCTGAGTTGCATATATCAATTTCCTTGTAACTAGTCATTTTCAAATTACTGGGTACCTGCTTTTTGATCACTGTTAAAGGCAGTTAATGCAGTGTTTTGTCGTGATGGCCTTATGTTTGTATTATGCGATTTTTTGCAGCTTGAAGCTATGGGCTTTGACAGAGCTATAGTTTTGGAAGTATTCTTTGCATGCAACAAGAACGAGGAGCTGGCCGCCAATTATCTGTTGGATCATATGCATGAGTTTGAAGAATGATCAACATGGTGTTTTCTTATGTTCTCAGCTTCATGTATCTTCCTTCCTTTCACCGACTCCTCTACCATGTTGGTCGAGTTTATCAAATATCCTTTAGGGTGTCTTACTCCAACTGTTTTCATGTGGAGATTTCTATCTTTTGGATGTAGCATTTTCAGAGTTCTGTTTCAAATCTCAATTGGAATGTTCAGCACTCAAGTAATTCAACTCCCACCACAAAATGCAGAAAAAAAAACAATATTTTACAAATTCTCAATAAAATTGCTATTAATATTGCTAAACAACTAATGATCTTACCCAGGACATGTGGCCCAAAAATGTTTTATATTTTGGTGGTACTAAAAAGATTTAATTGTTAAGGGTACCAAGTAATCTGCCAAGGTGTTCACAAAGTATTGTGGCGAGGTGACATGTTAGTATTTTATTTAAAAAAAAAGATTAATATAATCTAAACGATGTATAAATAGACTTTTTTACTTTTTATTTTTGACAAAAGGATAACTTCATTAGTTAGTAACAGGGTTCACAGCATCATCATGAACATGAGGTATTATCAGAAGCCAGTGTTACAAGCCAAGATGAGCGATCAAATGAGCCAATCTTAATGGGGGGCAAACTCACAAGTCACACCTGATTGACCCCATTCGAGCCAATCTTAATTGCAAATTCTCAACCACAAAGCAATCCTCGTGAAGATCTACGTTCTTATTCTGCAGAAGTGAAATGGCAACCTCAGCCTTGAACTAAAAGTTCTTGAAAACCCATCTCTGTCCCAAAGTCCATACCAGCAGCAATTGCCTCTAATCCCATAGCCAAAGGATAAAAGCAAAGCTAAAGCCTCCATTATGTTTCCCTCATCGTTCCTAAATATACCACACCTATTCCAGAACACCCCAAACTAGAATTAATAGCGGCATCCACATTAATAATAAAACCACGACTCCAAGGCTATTTTTAAAGAGATAAATATAATTTAAATATAAATCAATTAAATAATCATAACTTATTGATAGATTTTTTGGTCGAGGATTGGACTATAATAGTTACTGTGCGCAACAATGACAGAGATTATGGGCTTTGGTATTTTGAAGCATAGCCAGAAGCCCATTAAAATGGACTTGAGCATTCAAAGATCAGGGCAGATCTATGATTATGGGCTATGATAATGGGCTCAGCTATTATTTCTCTTTCTTTTTATCTTCTTACAACAAAAGGTAATTTGGACAGATGTCCACGTTGTTAAAAAGTTAATGAAAAATGTCCATAAGTCAACAATTTTCATAAAGTTAAACTAAAAATATCATTTTAATCAATTAATGCCCCCGTCAATTTTTACAGATTTTTATTTTACGGTTTCATAAGTTTTTTTTTTACTCCATTCCACGATTCTTATTGCTTCAATTTCACCGATGCTCTATTTTTGTANCATAAGTTTTTTTTTACTCCATTCCACGATTCTTATTGCTTCAATTTCACCGATGCTCTATTTTTGTATTTTTTACCAATGATAACCATTATTTTTATAAATAAACTTATTTTTATGCTTGTTTAGGAAAAAAAATTTGTGTTTTAGAATCTCCATCTTGATTATCTTTGTATTTTAACACTATTTTATTTATTTAGAACTCCATTATCAAAATATTTTGGATTTAGGAATCCAATTGCATTGCATTTTCAATATTGACAAAAGTAATTTGCATTTATTTAGTTACAATCATTGCTAAAGTAATTTACATTTGCTTTTGATAAAATTATTGCTAAAGTCATATATATTAGTTTTATGCTTCAACATATGTATTTTGAAATTTATTACAATGAAAAAAAACAAAGAATAACACAGTCTAAACAGTGTTAGCCTAAGATTGAAAACGATTTACCCCCCCAACAAACGGGCATACATGAGGGGTATATAAAATATGGTGTGATACGTAACTGAAACACATAAAGTGTTGACCCCTACACAAAGTAGGAGGCCTTGTCTAATTGAGTTAGAGTACTAGGCAGAGATAAATATTTTTTCTGCCTATGACCCCGTTTAGATTGGACGGGGCCCCTTACTTTGTGGCGGGGTCAATACTTTATGTGTTTCAGTTTTTTTTAGTTAGGGTAATATATTATTTTATTATTATTCAACATCATTTTTTATTTAGGATTTTAGATCACCATGGTACTATGGGTATTATAAAGAACTAAAAATAACAAGAAAAAATTAGGAGATGAAAGGTGTTAGCATGCATGCAATTGAATTAATAGTTACAATTCAAATCAAATGGAGTTAGATACTTTTGAGTCTACTTCCAAACGACAGATAGTTAATTTTTTGGATGTGCTAATGCTGACCAAAATAACGTTTAAGAAAAGTTTATATCATACAATTACGTGTAACTGTTGAACTTCTAGTTGCCTAAACTAAAGTTCTTATCGTACAACTCTACAACATACTTTTTTCTCATGAACATCATATCTTTTTGTTGAATCGTCAATGGTAGTCCAGTAGATTTGTTCTCAATCCATTGCAACGCGAATATGCTACAATCCCCACTACATCAAAATGATATATTGAATATCAAAATAATAAAATCGTAATACATTAAAAATTACTAGTTACAATGTCTACTTATGACACTTTTTGTTGGGTCAATGAGTCATCCATTCTACTAATCGAAAACTGTGAGATCAATTCTAACACATCTAGTCGCCTTTTGAAAAAATCAAACGCCTGCAAAATAAAAGGGATTACATGTTCAATGCACTTGGCATTTTTCATCTGTGCTGCACTGGATGAAACACGAACATTAGGATCATATAATTCTATATAGCGTCCAACCAGGTCGATTCGTGCTACAAGCCAGTGCGTATTCCCACTGTTCACTGGCATTAATAGTTGCACAAAAATAGTAACAAAAATTGTGAGACATTGTTGCGCATAAGCTATTTAAGGATCATATAAATTAACTTATATAATCGCAGGTCCACCACGGTCGTCCATATAGAGGCTTGATTCCTCTAACATAGTTACGCAAAATGTCAGATGCCTGAATCTCCTCAATAGTATACACGTCATCTCTGTAGCGAATTCACAATGTTTGCTATAAAATAACAATGAATGCACTCAATGTTACTATATATAGTCGCAACTAAAATATTCGATAGATGAATAACAAATTGACTACATACCCATATAATGCTATCTAATATGGCACAACGTTCTGGAAATGCCTCGGTGTGCATGTACATCCTCTTTCAAATGTGGAACAACCATGCGTCAATTTGCTTGTAAACATATAGTCGGTGTTAGTACATGAAAATAAGTTAACCTAAACAATTTTATAATGTAATACCTACATCAGATGTCAACCAACCAGCCTGCTGCAAAAGAGGGTCGAAGAAGGTTGCAAGCACTGTATTGTATTCAATATCTATAGCTGCACTGGAGTTGCTCGATAGGTACCAGTTGCTTAAGCGATCAATCACTTAACCTGGAGGCTTGAACAACGGGTTTAATTTTTGTGTAGACTTGTGTGGTCGTGGGTTCACCCATGGACTGGTAATGTTCGTGGGTTTGTATGAGCGCCCTGCTCTACTGAATTCCTTTGGCAACTGAGTCAATACTTCCACATCATGGCACATAGTAATAGCGTGTGGCACACCATGATGCTCTATTGCCCTCGACTCACTCTTATTCGCAAATTCTATCCAGTCCTCGCCATCGTCAATGTCCAGAAATGGAAATTACGGCTGAGAGTCTATGATCTCTATTATTGCTGATTGTTCACCTTCAATTAGTTAGGAATAATCTTGAGGAGGATCTCTTGGAGGCGATGTATCAGGTGGTCGTTCGCATGATGGGGATGGATCTCGTGGAGGTGATGGACTTCACTGTGGATCTTAAGGCTTAATCTGTCTAGAATTGCAACACACAAGCTGCAGATTTTAGCCATCTCGATTTGCAGAGTATCTAGACGACCAACGATCATATCCATATGTTTGAAAGATGGTAAATTTGGTGCATTTGTTTTTAAGGTATAATAAAAGTTAAGTCCACCATGGAATTTACATTGGTGCAATTGTGATCATTGGATGATGTTCCCATCTGATCAGCTGAAAATCCCCTGCGATCACTTGTTGGCATGGACTGCTCAGCTGCATGACTAGCATCGGGCTCTTGAGGAAACGCCTCCATGATTGGTGGAGCTCAACATCGCCTTTTTGGAAAGCCATTCTTTCAAGGTGTTATATATTGCATCTCGAGCTCCTCTTTATGCGGATTTAAGGTCCAATGGACCTCGTACTGCAGTTTAGACAATAAATGTTATTTCGATATAAGTTGGTATCTAAAATTAATTAGTTTGCATTTGAGTTTGATTACTTATACCCCTTTTTAGAAACAATTTTTTTTCCAACGTCGTTGAAAGAAGGATGGTCTATAGCCCTCCATCCCAACATACAAGGCATGCATGCTTTCATCTTGCATGCATAATCTTCCCTTAGCTTGGGGATTGCCTCGTAATCCTACATTACAAACCCAATTCCAATCAGTTACCACAGCAAGTACGTCCCATATAAATATTGATACAAATAAAAATCCAAATTAGTTACCTGAAAAGCTAGAAGGAATCCATGCAAATCGCAGTTGCTGGATGCATTTCTCATTTGACGAATGACGAAGAGGCTATTCAATGCTTGAACTGTCAACTTGTATAAGTAGGCACCCCATGAGTACGTATTAAACTTGTCTAAGTCCTCAACAAGTCGGACAAATCTCACGTCAATGTTTGTTTTGCGAGCCAACCCTATAAGGCCACAATTTAAGAAATATAGAAGGACCATCTTTACTGCATGTTGATCATCCTTGTACGATGCTTTCTCAAAGTAATCTTTAAAGTGGTTTGTCCAAATTGACCTTTTCTTGCTTAGGTACTTGGTTTGGATGTCATACGATTTGATATCCTCAATCTCCATATTCTTGGCCTCAATATTGCCACTGAAACTCAATCCAGTGATTAGTGCAAAATCTCTATTGGTGAAACGTGCACTGGTGCCACTGAAATTGAACTCCATAATTGTGTCATTATTGCACTCCACCATACACAATCCTAGGTGTTGGATAACATGTCCTTGGTGCTCGAGCTTCTGCATATCAAGGAAATGGCCAAAACAAGTTTTTTGAAACTCTTGGAGATGATCTAAGGTTAGCTTGTTTTTGATGGTCTCGATGGTATTGCCATACAACGAAATTTTCTCTAACTGTTCACCTCCATTGTGTAGATGCTACTGAACACTGAGAATAATCTGTGCATAATAACATATGGTTGTTAAGCATGCACATTTTCAATTTTATTTTATTAGTGTAGTGAATATTATTCATAAGAAAAAAAAAGCTAAAATGTTCTAAAGTGAAATTGAATTCCTATCTGAAGTACACCCCGCCCCTATATTACCCCTTCCACAGGTAGGGGACCCCGCTTGAAGTGGGAGGGGTAGAAGACATAATATGTTTTTGGTTTCTACCTTGATCCTGCCTCACTTGGGAAGGGCCCCCCTACTTTCAAGCGGGGTAAATAAATGATAATAATGGAATGAACTCTCTCAAACCGTTATCACCACCACTCAAAACACCCAAATGGTTTTCCGGTCAATATCTACAAAACCTATGTGCATTTGTCTCTTAAACCATTATTACCACCACATAAAACACTTTAATGTAATTTTTGGTCAATATCTATAAAATTCATGTGCATTTGTCTTTCAAACCATTATTATCACCACACAAAATACCCAAATGCAATTTACGGTCAATATTTAACTCATGTGCATTTGTTTTATACATTGATAGACACATGTACAACACCAAAATTACAACACGAAAATAACTAGAGAACAATGAGCAAAAATAACATTGGGTTGCTGCTCAAATTGCTGCTTAGTTTCCTCCGATTCGGTTCGAGCCCTCATTAATGGTCGTCCATGGTCGACGTTTGGTGGGTCATTGGCCTTCTTTGTGGTTGCATTTTTCTTCTATAAGGTTTTTTTACTTCTCTTAGCTAGCGGTGATTTTTTTCTTTTCTTTCATGGTCGGCATTTGACTTTTCTTTGCTGTCAGTTTTTTTAATCTGAATCATTGCCGGTGATTGACAGAAAGAGAAGAGGGGAGACGAAGAAAGGGAGAGGAAGGCTGAGATAGATGGGGCGGGATGGAGTGAAAAAATCTTAAGAAACCATAAAAAAATAATCTCTAGAAATTGGTGGGGACATTAATTGACTGAGAATGTATTTTTTATTTTTCCTCATAAAAATTGATGACTTATGACCATTTTTCAGTTTTTTTAAAAGCGTAGGAATTTTTCATTAATTCCCTAACCACATGGGCATATGTCCAAATTCCCTTAAAACAAAAGGGGCTTTTCTTTTCTAGACATGCCCAAGGTATTTACAAACACACACACCACATGGAAAATTTTGGAACCACCTCCTTAGGAAAGCATGATCCTTTCTTTATTCCTTTTCATGATCCTTTCTTTATTCCTTGCTAGTGTACAAGGAACAAAAATCATAAATTTCTTTTCTCAATGAGTCATCTTTACTAATATAAAAATGATCCTCATCAAAGAGAAAATTGCCTGTGCTACTTTTATCTGATTCATCCAATATCAGCCGTACAAGCACGAATCCAAACTTTTTAAATGTCAAATGTCATAGTTTGTTCTCCATTTTAAGGGTTTTGTGGCACATTGGCCCTAACAAAGGGCAGGCAGGCAACGCCAAGGAATATGTACTTTTTCAGCTTTCATTAAAGGATTCCTATATAGTACAAATTTGCATATGTTCATGTCACTCTTTCCCATCCTTTTTGACTGATTTAATCAACAATTCTCAGTAATGTCTTCTATTTCCTTTCTTTTTTATCTAAAAATGAGAAAGTGAAAGGTATTTTAATGATTAGCAGATTATGATTCTCCAAAGCCTCTTTCCGCCAGTTATGACATTTTTAATCTTTGATTTTCTTTTTTTCTTTTTAAACTTTGAAAATAATATCTATGCAACTTGGTACCAAGTATTAAACTAATTTATCTTTGAGAAAAAGTTAACCTTCAGTTAAGTCTCATATTACTATAATGATGGATAAGTTTTATGCGCCGACTCACCAATCATTCTCGTTAAGTAGTACTGCGTGTGGATGGAACATATCCAAAGATGATATGGTTTTGAAGATTCTTCAAGCTTAATATTCTAAATTAAATAACTCTTTTTCATAATTATGAGTATGGGGGTTTGATTAGTTATCTTAATGCATATATATAAATAAATAAATAAATAAAAATGTGGCTTTTGATTTGCTTACTTTCGGTTGGCTTCTATGCATTCTCGATCAATCTATCAGTCTGCTTATGGGTCAGAAGAATGGTGCTGGTGCATGCTTTGAATTAACATGTTTCATGTCCCTCTTATCTAAAGAATTTTTGACTCT
The DNA here is from genome assembly GCA_003254975.1 of Ochetophila trinervis. Classification (NCBI taxonomy): domain Eukaryota; kingdom Viridiplantae; phylum Streptophyta; class Magnoliopsida; order Rosales; family Rhamnaceae; genus Ochetophila; species Ochetophila trinervis. The sequence goes on from QANX01007756.1 coordinate 199,213, forward strand.
CGTGACTACTTCACGTTGCCTTTTCTTCTTAAAATCATTCATCTGCATGTGCCTTGCATGTTGATAAAGGTCTTAAACTTATTTTTAAATATCTTAACATTATCTTTTACTGACAAATATGATGGAAACATCGTTAAAATTCTATTCTAGTGATAATTATGAAGGAATTACAGTCGGGAAATTTTGATGACCATATAATCATAGAGACACTATCATTTGTATACCATCACTAAAAATAAATTTTTAGTGATAGTTTCGCCGTCAAAATAAATTATCAGTGACGACTAAAGATGAATCCAAAAATATTAACAGGGGACGATTTAGAATAATAATTTTTTTAGTAAAGTTTGCTTTTATAAAATTTATTATTAATAAGACGTGTTTCGAACATATTAATTTCGATAGAAAAAAATATTCAATAGAAAATGAAGATTATACTTTACATATCATTTTAAATTTGACCTTAGTGGCTGTGATAATCGAATTCAAGATCATTCTTCCAAAAAAGTTGTCTTATTGGCTTCAAAATGTCAAATTTAAATCTTAAATTCTAAACTTATTTATAGATTAAAAGTATTTCTCTAATTTTTTTTAATATAATAAAAGTAAAATTAGCATATTACAAATTAAATGAGATATAAATTAATGTAATAATTGCATTAAAAAATAAAAGTAAATAAAAAATTAATATTCTATTAAGATGGGAATATAATGTTTATTGCAAACTCAAACATATATATATATATTTAAAGTGGAGTATTAATAGTTTAAAATATAATTGTATAGTAAAAATTTAAATTATATATACAATGCAAATTTAGTATATTTATTCATTACATTATAAAACATCAAATATATTATCTTTATTATAAATGAATAATTTAAAGGGCTAAATATTGAACTTATCTATTTTATCTTTTACATTAAGGTTAAATTAAATTGCAGCGCCTGAGGTTGGTTTAAATCAAATAAAGCCTTTCAAGTTTTTTACAATACATCTGCAGCTTCTGCTGATATATGCAATTATTTTTATACCATTGATTTGAAGTGTGATTTTTTTTTTAATAATAGTCGGACAAGGATGTAATGATGCCAATAGAGGCTACAGATACATTGTCAGAAACCTGAAAAACTAAATTTGATTTAAACTAAACTTCAGAAGCTGCAGTTGAAATAAACATTTTACATTATGTTCTGTAATTATTTTTTGTTGGGTCAGGACCAATATAATATTTTTTACAAACTATTAAATATATACAATGACAAAATTTTAAAATTTTTTGGGGAAGCTAAGGTCTCCGTCTTTGGTAACAATAGCTTTCAGATTCAGTACTAAAATAAGTGTTTAGTGATGATCCAGACCAAAATTCCGTCCGGAAATTTGATAATGGAATTTCTATTATATATATATATATATGTATATATTAAACTAAGGTTTCTCATTGCAGTTGTTGGACTACTTATGCATTTATTTAATTGGGCTAAATATATCTCTTACAGTTAAATCTAAAAGGTTGATTTAATAGGTTTCAATATAATATTATTGGTTGATCATATAAAAGACTTACTCTGTATCTATATATAAGTTTGATTTTATATATAAAGTTTTTACACACACTGTAATTTATTTGTTTTATCATTTTGAATCCACTTCGTTTGCATGCGCGTCTATGAACGGTTATTGGTTTTAGATTTAATGAAACCATTTGTATATCTGAAAGTCCGTACGCTTTATACTTTTAATATTCGTGCGGCTGATTAGATGGCCTATGCAAATTGCATACATATTAATTTTCTAGGGATTTCCTCCACCAATTATATAATATTATGGAATCCCTAACGCTTAATAGAGATTATCAATAGTTCAATACTATCATGAACTCCAATTTCAGTACCCAATATAAATTTATGACTGCTATACTTAATTGTACATGCACAAAATAAATTCTTTAAAAACATGGCGTGGACATATAGATGGGTGTGTATATAAATATATAAATATGTATATATATAGAGAGAGAGAGGGAGATAGAGAGAGGGAGAGCATAAATTAATTTAAAAATATGTAATTAATATTCATAAAGTATAAAGAGAGTGCATGTAGAGCATGCATGTGGAAGCAGGGACAAATGCTATAGAAATTTCTACTTATAAATGTTATGCGTATATATACCTATAAAAGTTGTCTCACAAGTTGCCGGAAGAACCAGTTTGAACTTTGAAATAAACTGACCCTACTAATAAGTTAATACATTAATTAATTAACTGTTTTAAGCATAAGAATAAGCTATCTTCAGACCTTCTTACCAAGATAATTAAGCCGACCCCTTTGTTGACTTGTTTCCAATAAAGTCAATAAATGTCATACAAAAGTCAAAGGCATCTCCTTAATTGCCTTTAGAACGAAGTGACCCCGAAAGAACACTGCCCCCTCTCAAATGGTTCTTTTATTAAAGTAATTGCCGGCGACACGTACCTCTATTACTCTATAAATATCAAGAGAAAGTATTTTATGAACCAAAATATTTGACAGAGGTCCTAATTAGCATATACTTTTTGAGAAAGGTTTTTATGTCTTTTAAAGCTAAAAAAAAAAAAATTATAAGTATTTTTACTTTTTTTTAAAATGCTTTAAACTTTTAAAAGAGATTTTAATTAAAATTATTAAAGAGTAGCTTTTCAATAAGTTCTTCTAAAAAAATATAAAAATAAAATATAAACATAAGCTATTCTAAATATGGCCTTATAATTTTTAATAAATTATTTTAGCCTTTGAATAGATACATCCAATTGTGCACAAACAATATGAAAAGTTATAGATAGCACAATAAGGCCATGATTTAAATATCATTAGATATACTTGGTACGTAGAACTTCCCATATTAATTGATTTTGATGTTGTTAGTTCTCACTTTATATTGGGAATCTACCAATATGACAAGCAAGTGTGACACTTGTCTAACTAGATATTTAGTTTTAAATCATTAATTGATCCCTCCTAACATATGATGACTCGCTCATTTATGTACAATTATTTTCCTATCTGAATTAGCCATTCGATTACTGCAAAGTCTAATTAAAAATGTATTTAGTGTTTTTATAAATATAATGACATACTAAACTTTTAAAAGGAAAAGTGAATAATGTATGTACTTATATAAACTCCAATTGCACCTTTAAATCTCATTCATTTGAATATGAGTAATGGTAGAGGTACCAAATAAGTCTACCAAGTGTCGTGTGAAAATATTTTATTGGTTAACATGTTAATATAACTTAATTATGGATAAGTAAATTTTTGATGAGATTAATGTAACTAAACATAAACCAATCAAATATTGACATTTGATACTTGGTATACATTAGAGTAGATTTATTTGGTATCTCTTTCTCTAGTATTATTCTTTGAAGGTATACATATTTATATATTTCTCTCAAAACCTAATATTAATACTTTCTACCAAGAAAATATTTTGATAGCATGTTATATTATGTAAACATTAGAATCCAACAGTAGATCTGAAATGAGGAGATCTTAAAAAGTTGTTCCTTATTTGGTATGTAATAATCTGCTCTGTGAAAATTTTAAAATTTTCAATGAAGTTGATTAAAAGTGACCAAATCGACTGTATGTGGGCTCAATGTTTAAATTTTTTTATAGTCGAGTTAGAATTTGAATTTAGTACCATTGCATAGAGTGGTGTGAATTCATCGGCTAGCGTCATGTCTAATTTTGAACTATGGTTTAAAAGTTACAATCCAAATAGTGCAAATGACATTTTAATAATTTACCAATCTGATCCCATCTACAAGAAAAATGAGTTTGTTTTAATATTAAATCATTTTATAATATAAAAATATTGATATTATATATAAATGTATATTTATATTATTATTATTATTATTATTATATATTTTATTTTAATTTAAATTTTTTAGCACGGTTATCCTTTTAACCTTTATTTATATTTGAACTTTGCTCATGAACTTTTTTTTTTATGGCATTTAGCCCTTAATCCATTTTTTTTTTTTGGTAGGCTATATATATATATATATGTATTCATTGATATGCTATAAGATAATCACGTGCACGACACTTTTTATAAACTCAGGCTTCAATTAAGCATAGTAATTTCTAGAGTTTTCGGCACTATTACCTCCCAATCTATACCCTGTTTGCATTTTTTTTTCTGGCATCACTACTATAAAAATAAATTATCGACGACGGTCTTATTTTTATAATTAACAAAAAAAACCGAAGTTGATACACTAATACGACGGTTATTAACTTTGACGAGTAATAAAGACGACGGACCATCGTATAAAAAACAATCAACGACGGTTTATAAAGAAGCCATCGTTTATAAATCTCTAAGACACGTGGCATCCACGTTTCTGCCACATGTCTCTTTGTAGAGAATAGACGACGGTTCCTTCCTTTAGGAACCGTTGTCTTTATCTGGGTAAAAACGACGGTTCTAAGCTAGAATCGTCGTTTTTACCCCTCCCGGAAAAAAAAGAAAAAGACGACGGACTTGGCTGGACTCGTCGTTTTTATCTGGGTAAAAATGACGGTTCTAGCTTAGAACCGTCATTTTTACCCCACACAGAAAAAAAAAACGACGGGCCTGGCTCTAGACCCGTCGTCTTTATCAAAACAACATCGTTTTGTAGCCGTGTTATTTGGGTAAAAACGACAGTTCTAGCACCCGTCGCTGTTTGCTCATCTTCTACATTGTGGTCGCCATTTCCTCATCTTCTCCATTGTGGTCAGATTACATCTTCATTTCACAAAAACTTTAAGGTTAGTGCTCAGCAATCTATTTAAATTGTTTTTAACAAATTGTGAATGCATTATTCTGTGAAAATGTTTGAATCCGTGCATTGAAAAATTTGAATATTGAATATAATGCATTATTTTGTTTGAATATTGAATGTATTTGTTAAGTTGGTTGTTAATTTGTATATTGTGTATATAATCGAAAATTGTATAAATTATCCGGTGATATATATGAAATCCAATGATATGTATGAAACTAGATGATATGTATGAACTACCCGTGCATATATTGAGTGAAAAATTGTATATGAGAGTTTTGGTTTAATTGATAATTTTGTATAAGAGTTTTGTAATTAGAATATATTTAATATAATTTTGTTTAAATATATTTAAAAGCCGCTGAAAAAAAAAATAGACGACGGTTTATATATAGAAACCGTCGTCTATACTTAACATAGACGACGGTTCCAATATTAAACCGTCGTCTATATATTTGCTCCGTAGATATCTATGTGGCTTTAGCGTGGTTTTAGACGTCGGTTTTGAACCATCGTCGATGTTTTATGACTATCGATGATGCCTCATTAGACGACGGTTTTGTGTCCGTCGTGTAAACATTTACGACGTCGGTTTTTCACCGTCGTTTTTTACTCTATTTTCTTGTAGTGCATTTTTCCCTTCAATCCTTTTTTCTCTTGAATTGTTAAGCTATATTATATTTTCACCCATTAACTGTTAAAAGACCATATGGCTTGCATGATTTGGTCTTCTTAACTCTATTTCCTCAACTCTCCAATTCTTCAATACTCTGTAAGCACTAACGACCATTTTCATGCCATTTCCTTTTAGAGATACAAGAGAACTAAACCTCAAGAAAATTTGTTCGGTCATGGCACCGTAACAATCATAACGCAATTTTGCCACCACTGGCTCAGTTCATTTTCCTTTGCATTTATTATTATTATTATTATTATTATTATTTATTTAATTATTCTCTTTTGCTTATGATGAAATTGCGATTCTATCTCAAAGGAGCAACCAAACACTGACAACAAGAAAGCTATGTTTAACTGTCCTAACCATGCCATCGGTCCCAATTTGTAGAAGAGATCTCTAGAGTTTTCATCAATTGGAAGAGAGAGAAGAAGTACTAGTTACCAATATCCCATGGAAAACTTAGATTACCAGGTTGAAACAGGTGTTAATTTACCATTATAGCTCTATACCTAATCACATGAGTATGATAGCCTACCAAAATTGGCATCTTCTACAAAGTATTTCGCTTTTGACAGTGGTAATCCCATTGAAAAGAGGTACTCTTCATCTTATGGCAAAAACGGTGAAGACTGAGAACACACCAATTATAAAGAAGTTAATGCTAATGTTGACTCTAGCATGAATCACCGGTTGTAATTATGTTGTTGATGTCTTGTTACTGTTTATGGAAGTAGTTCCCAATGGTACAAGATGCATTACACCTATATAAGTGGTGGTTACACATCAAATAAAAAATACAGGCTCAATGTAGCGTGGCACTATGTATGAGAAGATAAATTGGATGCCTTTAATGTTCAAGATGCACCTTCTGGTGTTCTTGGTTGTTGCTGCATTGAGGTATCAACTTGAAATTTTATGGATATATATTAAAGAGTAATTTTAGGGGACTTGAGCCATAATTGGATATAAACATGGATGGGTTTAATGTTCAAGATGCATCTCCTAGTGTTCTTGGTTGCTTTTTCATTGAGGTATCAGCTTTAAATTTTATGTATATTGAATAGTTATTTTAGGTGATCTGAGCTGTAATTTGGATGTTGGAGCAGAGCAATAGAAGTAGAAGCCAAATGAGTGATATCACCATTAGAAAAAAGGGTCAAAAGCGTTGGGAATAAACAATTGTTTTAAAGGTTCAATACAATGGACTCAAACTGTCATGCAAAGAGACATTGTATATAGTCACTAACAAACTGACGTAATTACATGACCATACCGTCGTCTTTAACAATGATTGAGCCATCTGGTGTGCCACGGAGCGAAACTATACACGACAATCCATTATCCGGAACCGACGTATATAGTATTCCATGTGGCATGTTAAAAACGGCGGTCCAGACAAGGCCCGTCGTTTACAATGTGACGTTAAAATGAAGTCGTATTTCATGAACCGATGTTTATAAAATAGTGTATAAATGTTGGTTCTAGACAAGGCCAGTCGTTTATAATGTGACGTTAAACAATGGCGTATTGCATGAACCGACATTGATAAATTAAGATATAAACATTGGTTCTAGACAAGGCACGTCGCATATATATATTTCTTTTTAATTCGATTTTCAGTATATATATATATATACACGGGCTTTTATATATTAAATAATTTTATTTTTAATAAAATTTTATTTAAAAATATATTTTCAATTGCAAAAAATAATCACTAATAAAAATAAACTATACAAATAATAAATTTATTTACATTAAATTATATAAAATTGTAATCAATTCTAATTAAAATAACATTACTAATTAAACCAAACAAATAGTGTCATGCATTATTTAACTACTCATACTCATCTAAGAATTTTGAAGGATTAGAAAATCCTTCAAGAAAATATGTAGCCCATTCATCTCTAAATTCATCCACAAAGTCTTGTACCCAAATACAATTTTTAAACAGTACATAAAAATCAAACAAATAATATTAATGCATTAGTGAACATATATTTTAAACATAATATTATATTTAAATTTAAAATTATACTAAAATTATATTTACAGTAGAATGTAACTGAAGCTGTGGTTCGGATGAATCGATGTTTATTATTTTCTTCATCATTGTGCATAAATAATATGCACACTCATGATGTGTCAGTTTCAATGTTGCCTACAAAAATATAAATTAAAATATTAATATACACAATTTCTAATACTTTAACTTTAATGAAATAAATAATTAATATATTTTACCTTTCCGCCTTGCCAAATCAATGTTTTATTCTTCGACCTTTGCACCTTTGGCTCATTTCATAATGTCCAAGCTCTACATATGTATCATTTTATAAATTAAAAAAATATTTAAAAATAAATTTAATCACTAAAATTGACTTGTTTTATAAATTAAGTTACTTATAATTGCTTGAAATCATCTCGAGCTTAGGTGTTGGCGGAATAAAAAAACCAAGCATACCCCAAGTACGGGTCCACGACACCAAGTGTTCAATGAGCACTAAAATAAAATAAAATATTAAAAATATATAATATACTATATATTTATGAAAGTAATAATAATGCATATAATTAAATCGTACTGACAATGAAATGGAATAAACCATATCCTATTGAAGTCATAATTTTCCACCGTGGAGCCAATTTATCAGCGTGGGATGCCAACATATCAGGTTCAACACTCTGCACCACACGTAAATCAGTAAAACCAAATAGCAGAACCTTTGAAGTGCGGATCAGATGTTCATACAGTTTCCTACAAGAAAAAATCATGACAAATATAATTAAAGTAGATTTTAAAAATCAAATAAATTATAACTTCAAATATTAATGCGTATTACTTCATATAGAGCAAGACACAATCAACACCCAAGTTATGCATTTGACAAAATATGTTAATATCGTCATGTGTCAGCACTCCAGGATGAGAATTGTCTATCATATCTTCCTCCCCATGTTGAATTGAAGCTGTGTGACACCTGGTTGGTTGAAGAAGCTAGCAGCTACCATTTTCATCAATCTCAGCTTCGGTGGCAGGTCAGCAGTAAAAATTTTGCATTGACTTTCATTGGCCGGTGGAGATGCCCGTGAATGAAGCAAATGTGGCATACTATTCGAGTTTAAATGAGCTATTGCCTTGCTTTTTGATGCTCGTTTTGATATCTCCACTTGGTAAAATATATTAATTTTAGAAAAACACTAAAAATAACAATCATGATTAACTTAATTATTAAACAAAAATTAAAACATAAATATTTACCTCTTTTTATGGTAAAATGACTAAAAATTTAGGCCATAGACAAAATGACTCCATATCTTCTCCTACCAATGTAATGTCAAAAATTGGAAAAGGTAGGGTTGCTTCAGGGACCAATGGCTCCACAACATTGACCCGTACATTTTCATCCCCTAATTGTATACCATGGCACATTGCTTCTGGATCTGTCGTAGGGTTCATCAATCCAACTGCCACTATATTATCTCTAGTGCATATAGCAAGCTTGCACTATAGCTCCTGTAAAATATATAAATTAAATTTATATTAAAACAACAATTAATTAAATTAAAACAACAATTAATTAATTTTTAGAGATTACTAAGTAAATTTTTACCTTTGTAGGTGTCACAGGATAGAGATATGGATGTACTGGTGCTGGGGGAGTACTGAGATGATGTGCCTCATTAGGAATATTAGTGGCCACCCAGATGTTGTTTAGATACTGATCAGTCATGAAATTTGGATTAGGGTTGGCCACAAAGTCATCTTGTGTCTTGGCCAGCTGTGCAGACAACAACGTATTACTCTCTTCGAGGTCGGAAATGACTTCAGAGAGTTGTCTGATCTGCTCATCCTTTTCACTTTTCTTTTCCTTTGTTTGCTGGGTTCTTTGTAGTGGAAGGTGCCAGTAATCAGTAGAGGTTACCAATTTACCATTTGGCCTTACTCAACCCTTGTGCTCAGGAGTACCCAACACGTGAGTCAGGATATTGTTGGGTGAATTCAACTCGATATTTAGCTCCCCAGCAGCTACTTTCTCCAGTAAATCATCCTGTAATATTTATAAAACATGAAAATATTAATGCAAATATTGCCTAATTAATTATTATAAATAAAATATTATAAAGTTAATATTCACAAAATTATTTTGCTTACAATCTTTTTTCCCTCATTATTTGCGTAGCCCAACCTCCATAGAGCATCTCGGAAAAGTGGTTCATTGGTGCCAAATCTCAACTTCTTCGCAAATAGGAAACGAATTAATATTATTAAAAATAAATTAAAACAATTTAACCAAAATGTAAATGTAGTTAAACACTCACCTCATTGTACTATGCCCTAGCAAATCCAATATATGATAGACGATGTTTGTACATGTTTCTTTTTCTTAATTCTGAGCATTGCTTATGAAGTTCCTGCAAGATTGAAAACGAACATAAATTACATAACACGTTAATAGTAGTTTAATTAAAAAATATTCACAAGTTGAATTTTTACTTACCGTCCACTTAGGAGTTAATTGGTACTGTACAAATTTCTCACACTAGTCCTGTAAAATAATTTTTGTAAATTTTTTGGGGACGACATCAAAAGATTCCATGTTTCCTGTTTGTTGGTAGAGGTGTACAAATTTTTTGTACATGAAACTCTTGAATATCCTCCATTTTTAAGCACAATCCATCAAATTCTTGTGCTTCAGTGAGTTGTCATTTCCAAAAAGCATCTACATAAGAAATTATTAATTCGTAACATGATCATAATGACAAAAAATTAATCAACCAAAAAATTTAATTAAAACTAAAATGTATTATTACCTTTGTTGACTCCCATAATGTATCTTTCAATTCACTTGGAACTTCGTTCCAACTTTTGTAGTTTATCGGTATCATTTCCCAAGTCAAACTACCTTCATATCTAGATTGTGCTTGGCCAGGTTTATTCACTCCGACCATGTGCTCGTTGTATACTACAGGGCCAAATTCGTTACTAGCAATTTGTTTACGAACATCGGGTAGTTTTGCCAGTCCTGTACCCTTCTTTTGCTTCCTACTTGAGGAAAAGTCTTGATCATTAAGGTTGTTACTTGTTGTATCATAACAATAAAATAACAATTAACAAAAAATTCCAAGTATATTAATATAATAAACTATATCAATTCACACATTATAAATTAACAACAAATAAAATACAAAAAACAAATTCATAAACAACAATAATCCATCAAATTCACAAATGACAAAATCATAATAATAACATATATACATATCCGTCGTTTTTAATTGTGCTAGGCCCGTCGTAAAATCAAATAATTCGAAAATCTAAAACAATTCATCCCATAACATATATACAAAACCGTCATTTTTAATTGTGTTAGGCCCGTCGTAAAAGCAAATAATTTCAAAATCTAAAACAATTTGTGCCATATTTAAAATTCCAAGTATATATATATATATAAATTAACCTACAACAATAAACAATCCCAAATCTGACCCCCTAAACCTACAACAATAAATTAACCTACAACAATATTCAAAACCAAATATTTTCCTTCCGATTTTTCGAATTAAATCTAAAAACTCAACAATCAAATCCTTTTAATTTAAATACCACAAAACCCCCTAAACCACGACGATTAAACGCACATCCGAATTCATACATATAATTGCAAATTTTTGCTGATTATATACACAAATTTTCACACAAAATATATTCAATATTCATACACACAAAATATTCACAAATTAACATAGAAATTAACAAAATAGGTTGTCGAGTTAATTAATATACAAATTAACAACCACCTTAACAAAATATACTCAATATTCCAAAAAAATAATGCACGGGTAATACTCACATCCGAGTTCATACATATGCAATCACAATATGTCAAAAAATAATTTAAATAGGTTGCCGAGTACTCACCTTAAGGTTTTCGTATTTGAAATGAAGAAGTATTCTGTGAAATGAAGTAGTAATCCAACCAAAATAGAGAAGATGAGCAAACGATGATGACTATCGTGCTTAAGGGTTTCTAGAGAAATGGGAAAAAATGGAGAGAGGATGAGGCCTGTAAATTACAAAACACACTCGTAAAACGGCGCCGTTTTGCTAAAATGATTCCAAAGTCAAAAGTGTCATTTTTGCATGTTTGACTTAAGATGACGGTTCCAGAGAAAAATTGTCGTTTTTGCTCTAAATGACGTCGTTTTGGGTAAATACGACGGTTTTTTCTATGGAACAGTCATTTTTACCAAGCTTTTAATTTTTTTTCTTTTTTACCCAGCAGGGTAGTCCCTGCCAGGCGTCTACCCAGACACCACCCCAGGCACCCAGTCCAGCCTCCTTCTTTATTTTTTATTTTTTTAATCCTGTAAACAAATTATATTAAAAATTATATATATAGTTGATATTATAATTTTCATATTTAATAATTAATAATTTTTATATTTTTATCAAAAATTAATAATTTTCATATTTTATAACAATTAATAATTTAATATTTGACATTATAACCTTAAACAATTAATTATATTTTATAAACAATTAATTCAACTATAATTAAAATATTATAGTTGAATTTCTTTTTATTAATATTTATATTCTTATATATTTGATATCGGTATCATATATATAACAAAAATAATAAATAGTATGCTTATTAAACAAAATGAAATATAAAAAAATATTATTCTTTATTTTTAATCCAGATTCTGGTACAATCATTACGAACACAACCCTTCCTCACAGTCCTCATCATTTGCAGCGCTCTTTACATTAGGTACTTGCGAAACAAAATAAAATGTGAATCAAATCAATGTCTCCAAATGCATCACTTTCAGAAGATTCGATATGTGTGTAATGAGGAGTGCTTAATGCCATCGACCATTGTGAACCACAAGGATCCTCAACATAAAATACTTGTTTTGCTTGGGAAGCCAAAATAAATGGATAAGATTTGTAACCAAGTTTGTTGAAGTTGACACATGTGAATTCCCAATCATCTTTCTTAATACCATACTTGTTGTCAACCCAATCACATTTGAATACTGGAATTCGAAATTTAATGTAATCCAAATCCCATATTTCAACCACTACACCATAGAACGATATATCGGTGAATTTTGAATTGTCATATTTTGCACTTGCATACTGCATCGTTTCAGCCACCAGGCTTACGCCACTGTTTTGTGTAACGCGCTTGTTGTCTCTTTCAACTGTATGGTATCAAATCCTGTTGATGTCATAGCTTGAATAATTCATTACTTCAAAATGTGATCTCAATGCTATCCATCTCAATGTTTGTGACACACTATTATCTGGTTTACTCAACTCCTTCTGAATCTGTAAAAACGAATCTATAATATTAGTAAATGTGTCAACTATGTAATATGTAACAATGTGTATGAAAACACTAGACTTGAAATTGTGCAATAAAAGTAACAATGTTAAACTTACTTCATTTCGGAACCATGCAATAAAAGTGGGATTTTGCTCGTCTTGAAACCATTTTGCTTTTTTTTTGTTTTGTTATGAATATCACACCTCAAACTTTGCATATGTTTCCTAAAGGAAATCAAAGTTATTTCAAATGGCCAGACTCATAATGTTAATGACTATAATAAACCAATATTTAAATAAATATTCAATAAAAAATATAAAACTCACTCAAAGTAAGGTTGTACTTTGGATGTATTTCAAAGTATGTAGAGATGTACTTGCTCCATAGTTCACGGGTAATACTGACATCCTTCAAATGATCACTAGTATCATCTTTACACATTGTAATTCATGATGGTGAGGTGGGTTCCCGATTGCATGCACACATTGTTGATACTCGCTGCAAAATTCAATTGCTTCATCAGTGATGTAGTTCTCCGCAATGCAGCCTTTTGGGCAGTAATGATTGCAAGCATACCCTTTCAACACTTTCATGTATCTTGCAAGTGGATACATCCACCAAAAGTAAACTGGCCCACACAATCGTACTTCTTGAACCAAATGAACAGTTAGATGGACCATTATATCAAAGAAAGATGGAGGAAAATACTTTTCAAGTAAACACAACGTCTTCACAAGATATGTATGAATAATGTCCAAATTTGAAACATCAATCTTTCTTTTTACATATAGCATTGAAGAAATTATAAAATCTCATTATCACATGTTTGACATTTGTTGGGAGGATTGATCGTATTGCAACAAGCATCAATTATTGCATCAGTGTATGTAAATCATGAGATTTCATGCCTTTCAACTTCAAATCATGCATCGACACAATTTTTCTAAAATTTGAAAAGTAGCCATTAGGAACTTTTAAATTTGCTAAACACTTGCAAAAAAATTTATTCTCTTCCTTGGATAATGTGTAACATGTAGGTGGTAGATATGTCTTTTTCTTTTCAACAGCAGGAGCCAAATTGTTTCTTATGCCCATTTCGACCAAATCCAGCCTAGAATTAAGTCCATCTTTTGTTTTTCCAGGAATGTTAAGCAAAGTGCCAACAATGCTCTCACATACATTTTGCTCAATATGCATAACATCTAAGTTATGTCTCACATATAATAACTTCCAATAATCAAGCTAAAAAAATATAGACTATTTTTCTAGCAATCTCGATTAGCAGTAGATTTTTTTCTCTTATTACCACTTTCAAATGACTTAGAGTCATGTTTTTGAAGTATATATTCTCCCTTCATAGGTAAAGGTGTTGGACGAAACTCATGAAATCCATTGAAAGTATTCTTTTGCTTTCGAAAATCATGATCACTCAAAAGAAACCACCTATGTCCGCAATGACTCATTTTTCTACCATTTTTTAAACTTTGAGCACATGTGTTCTTGCTGGAAATATGACAAGCAAAATATTCTTTAGTGGCATGACCACACAAATTACTATATGCGGGGAAGTAATTTATAGTCCACAATAATATTGCTTGCAATGTGAAAAATTCTCACTTACAAGCATCCCAATTTCAAACCTCCTCACCCTACAACTGCTTTAGATCGTCAATCAATGGCTGCAGATAAACATCTATATCATTGCCAGGTTGCTTTGGTCCAGATATCAATACTGTCAACATTATAAACTTATGCTTCATACACAACCATGGTGGAAGATTATATGTAACTGTAAGCACATACCAACAACTGTATTGAGAACTTATATGCTTATGTGGGTTAATGCCATCAACTGCAATCCCAAGCCTTAAGTTTCGACATTCATTACCAAAATTAGGCCACAAGCGATCAACTAGCTTCCAAAATGGTGAATCAGCGGGATGACCTAACTTGCCAACTGTAACCTTTCATTCATTTGTATGCCAAGTTAAATTTTTAGCTGTCTCAACACTTTGAAACATTCTTTCGAACCGTGAAATGGGTGGAAAATACCACATGACTTTATGAGGGACCTTTACACGTTTACTTCCATCGTCAGTTTCCTTCCACCTTGATGCTCCATATTTAGGACAATTTTCTTGCGCTGCATACTCTTTTCGATAAAGAATGCAATTGTTACGAAAACAATGAATCTTCTCATAATCCATGCCCAATGTTGTCAGAGTCTTCGCTTGGTAGCATTTCGCGCAACAACTTTAATAATTCAGAAAAACTTTGTCCGAAAGACCATATTTCGATTTCAAGTTGTACAATTTTACCAAACTAGATAGTTTGGTAAAGTTCGTACAATCTAGATACATATGAGTTTCTGCATCCTCCAACAACCTCTTAAATTCATCGGGATTATCCATGAATTTGTCACAAGCATCATTCACCATGTCAATATTATTACCTACCACATCTTCATCATCCATATTTATGTGGGTAAAATGATTTTCAGTGTTATTTCTTTTACTAATTCTACTAACTCTAGAAAAATCTACACGATATCCTTCCAACTCTTCTCTATGTAAAATCTACTTAAAATAATTCGTATCAAATCCTTTCAAATATACATGTTCTCTCACTTCTTCAATAGTGCTAAAAAATAAATTTTCACATTCCATACAAAGACATCAAATTTTACTATATTTATTTGCACTTTTCTCACTAAATTCTAAAAAAAAAAAAAAAATTAAAACTCTTCTGAAATGCATCGGTTCTCCTATCCATCATTATCCATAATTTGTCCATTTTATCTACTTGAACAACAATTAATTTAAACAACAATTATTTAAACTAGATTATAAATAATATATTACTAATAATTTAAACAATATTTAATAATTAGCAAATTAATAATAAATAAATAAATAGACAATAATAAATAAATATAGAGACAACAATAAATATAAGAGAAATCTTGACTATCTAGATAATTTAATACCACATAATTAAATAGACAACAAACATATAAATATATATAATGAATAATATTATTTACATGATTAAAAAATGATTATTTAATATACAATCAAAAAATTAATATTAATATATTACTATATTCTAAAATTAACTACAACAACATAAATATGCAATAAACAACAATACTATATGAGATTAACATATCCAATATTTAAAGTTCAAAATAATTTAATAAAAACACAACATATATATGATTATGGAATTTAAATAAAAAATAACCTAATAATTATTAAAAACAATTAATTCATAAGAAAATGCAAAACAATTATATAACTAATTTAATTTAAATGATAATGCAATTAGGTAAATACTTAATGTAATTATATAAAATTACTTACCTCGATGTGAACTTTTTAACGACAATCAACTTCAATCTCAACAAATTGATGGCTAAAGTTTTGAATGAATGCTATTTGAATATTTCTAATCACAACTAAAAAAACTTGAAAGATAATTATGAGACAAATGAAGAGAATTTTTCTTAATTATAAGTTAATTTGATTGGGAAGAAGATGCATATATATAAGCTCAACAAATTACAACAGCTATATTTTTTATAAAGGCTATTTTTGCAAAGGTTTAAATTTTAATTTTACGTACGTAGTTAATTAATTAAAACAGTTTGATCGACAAACCGACATTGTAGGCTCAATCTTAGAGAGCCACATGGAAAAATCAACGAACACGTTGGTTTGATATGAAAACCAACGTGTATGTAGAAGACAAATACATTAGTTTTTTACAGAACCGACGTGTATAAAAGCCAATCAAGACATGCGTCTTCCACGTGGTTGATGGCATTATAAACAACGGCTCCAGTAAGGAACCGTCGTTTATAACCTATGACAAATTCGTCGGTTTAGGGAGAACCTTCGTCTATAATTGCCAACCAAGACACATGTCATCCACATGTTAAGAGCAAATATAAACGTTGATTCTTTACCTGAACTAACGTATTTGTTTACATGATCCATCGTTTATACTTTTTTTATGCGATGGACCATCGTCTTTATTACTCTCAAAGTTAATATTCATCATTTTAGTAGATCAATTTTGGTGATCTCAGAACACTGAGGTTTATATAGAATTAAGGGATATTATCACTAAAGATCCCTAAACTATAGCGTATTTTGTCTCACTTTGATCCTCAAACTCATATTCTCGTATCACCGTAAGTCCTTTTTGAAATTTCAGTCCATTTGAACTGTTAAAAAGCACGTGCGATGCACATGATGTCCATTTTAAGGGTTAAATTGTAATTTTAAGAGTTTTTTTTATCACTATAGGTCCATAAACTATATCTCGGTTTACACTTTCGTTCTAAAACTTTTTTTTTTCATACTTTGATTTTCAAACAAATATTTCACTCAGATAAGCTTACACATGAGCTCACGCTCACATCCATCTCAATCTCAATCTCACTCACTCTCCTCCATGCAAGGTTATTCTTTTCCTTTCTTTCTCTATCTTCATTTGTAGGTACAAGAAAAAAATAATTGATCAAAAGTGTTTTGATTTTGAAAAAAAAAATTTGTGAAATATTTAACGTGTTGGAAGTTAAGTTTGAATAACTCAATGGTGGTGAATCTGGATGGTTGATTGTATAAAAGAACATTGTTTTAGTTTATGGCTTTTAGTTTAAAAGTCATTAAAAAATAAAACGATGTCGTTTCAGTCATCATCAAACTTGGAATGGGTTAATGGGTCGTCTTGTTTCAGAAGAAACAGGTCGCGCAACCCCTATCCATACCGGACCAGATCTATCACATCTGACCACATTTTCTGGTGATTTTGGTACTATTTGTTTCATCTTATTAACATTTATGACGTCACTCATGCATCAAATTGAAGCCCACAACCTTAGGGGCCTATACTTGCCGTAATCTCACCGTGAAAAAGGCTGGATGCATAATATGGTAAGCTAGCTTGAGCTTCTATTGCTAGATTCAGGCGAGTTCTGGCCAAAAAGGGAAGTCATTTAAACCAATTTTGACCTCTTGAATCCATTTCTAAATTCCATTCTCGCCCATTCCTACAAAGAGATCAAGTTTTGGCCACCACTTTCTGGTGAAATTTAGGCAACCGACATCAACTTTGAGCTAAATTAAGATTACCATTTTGATCCTTAGCTCTCAATATTCAATTTGGTATATAATTTTCCATTTTTAGTTAAGTGTTTAGAAATCTTATAATTTTGAGCTAGGCTTTAGAATTTGTTGAAATTGGATTATATTGGGATGTTTTCAATTAGTAATATTGATTCATTTAGGTTCCTAGCGATCCATAAAAGCTAATCTATGGTTCAATTTGATGAAATTGTGGATAAATTGTGTGTGATATTTTAGCACTAGAAGTGAAATAGAAGGTGACCCTGCAGCTGAATAGGTGTGATCGTCAGCATTGTCAGTGAATGCTATTTTCTTATATATATTTTGGGCATATAGTGATTTGAATTATATGAACTTGGTTTTCACAAGGAAGCTGGAGTCAAACCCCTCAAAAAAAGGTTGAAGGGAAGAGACCTATACCATTGAGTGACATATGGCATGGGCAAAAACAATTAAAAGATGAAACCGGTTACCGGTTTCAAAGAAAATGAAGGGAAAAAAAAAGGAGAGGCAGGAAGAATTAACAATTTTGGAGAAAAATGAAATATGATTTCACAAATCTAGAGGTAAGATTTTTCCATTTTTATGAGAAATTAATGGATGAAAACGTGTCATACAGCTGAAAATTGACTTTTTCTAGAAAAAAAAAATACCCTGCATCCGGACTCGGGGTCTCCGGACTACATGACGCTGGGTAGTAATGAAAATATACATTAAAATTTTATTTAAAAAATAAATAAATGTACAACGTTACTTCATAATGGATTAAAGGTACTAATAAATGGATAAATATGATCCATTTTGGTTAATATTACTCATCAATGGACTATATCACTTCTATACGGACAATAATACTCCGCTATAGTATTCTATTATCTCTTTATGGTTAAATGTGACATATTATGGAGAAAGTGCAAAATAAAGTCAACATTACTTCATCATGGATTAAAGTTACTGTAAAATGGATAAATATGATCAAATATGGCTAATATTACTCAATAAAGGACGATGTCACTTCTATAGGGATAATAGTACTTCACTATGGTATTCAATTATCTCATTATGGTCTAATGTGACATATTATGGACAATGAAAAAAATAAAAGTTAACATTACTTTGATATGAATAATAATACTTTATTTTGGTAATATATACTACATTATAGTTATATGTTTACTCAATTATGGTCTAATTTGTAATAGTACTCTATTATGGTTTGACATGACTTTATGAAGACTATTGTTTTCCATAATGGCCAGTCGTACTCGATAAGGAAAATAGTACTTCTATATGGATGATACTACTGTATTATGGATAGTTTAGTACCTCATTATAGTCGATAATACTCAAAGTGGTAAAATATTATACTAACATGGATAAATAATACTCTGTTATAATCTAATGGGATTCTTGATGGTTCACAATACTTCAAAATGGACGTAATGGACTATGGTACTTTGTTATGAATTATATTACTCATTATGATTTGATGATACTTCATTTTAGTATCATTGTACTCACATATTCTTCCACAGTATCACAATATTTAAATACAGAAAATGTAGAATAAATTTTATATAGTTGGTGGCAACTAGGAATATTTTTTAAAGGAATCAATATTATCTATATTATCTATATTGCTCATTAAGGACGATGTTATATTTGTTGGATTTGGTCTTATTTGTTCTCAATGTTAGTAAAATAAATTGAAGAGAATGTTGACTTTTTTGTTTAGGGTTGCATAATTAATTGTAGCATTACATTTTTCGCTACATAGTTACAATATATTTGATTTAATATATTAGAAGTTCAAAGGTAATATTTGATTTTTGGATACATAATTCATAGTCATTTGGGACATGATTTCATTGAATTTGAAGTTCTACCATTTATATGGTAAAGGAAAATTGATTTTTTGGTACATAATTATAAACTCGATATGTATATATTATGTACAATAGGTAGCACTGTTTAAAATTAACTAAATATTACAATTAAACATACAACCATGTTATAGTACAATATACAACAATATTAAAATGTTGCATACTTGTCATACATTACATCTTGAAGTTTCGGTGGAACAACCCTACTGCATATTTTTTTCTCATGGCAGTAATACTTTTTTCCACAATATTGACTGGTAGTCTACCGAATTTGTTTTCAATCCATCTCAAAGCGAACATCCCGCAATCCCCACTACATGAAAACCACATATTTATTATGTCACAAACAAGTTTAACAAACATACTTGAGATATAGACCATGAAGACTTGTACAGTACGATTTTAAATAACAACCCGCGTTCAACGTACCTCACTGATTGCTGGGTAAATGTGTCATCCATCCTTCTAATTGTATACGGCTCTAAACTGTCTGTGATTTCCCGTCGGTGTTTGTAAATTTCAAAAACATGCAATATTTTTGGTATCAAATGGCATATGCATGTGGCATTTTCCTCCTGGAAATGAGATGTTGTACTGGTCACGGATGGATCATACAGCTCTACATGCTTCTTAGTTATGTCGACGTGTTCAAAGAGCCAGTGTTTGTTGCCATTGTTAACCGGCAACTGCAATTTTGGTTTTCATGTTAGTTAACACAATGTGCATGCCACAGGGAAAGCTATGAGTTTTCGACGGTATAAATTAATAAAATACAAAAAAATTCTTACATAGTCACATGTCCACCACGGTCGACCGTATATAGGATATTCACCCTTGAATGCCTGACAAAATATTTTGGCAGCCTTAATCTCTAACAGTGAATCAATTTTATCTTTGTGGTGTATAAACATAGATTGCTGCAAATAGAAAAAAATTTGATTAGTAGGACTGTACGATGGTTTTTTTGACACTAATTTCATAAGACACGTGGACAGTACACAACTCACCCACAACATGCAATCCAAAATTGCACAACGCTCTGAAAATGCCTCTAGGGCCATATACATTCTCTTTCTAACGTGGAATAGGCATGCGTTAATATGCTGCATGTCCACAGTTACATAAAAAATGTTGAGAATTTGAATTAACCAATTTTACCAATTATGTTAAATATAATGTATTAACAATGGCAAGAAATTCACGTGAGGTTGAAGCGAACCTCCAGGCCGTAAAATTCCATCAAAGAACATCCGTGGGACGTTACCATATTCTATATCAGATGTTGTCGTCGGCTTGCTCGTCAAGTACCAATCACGGAAGGCAACGAGCTCCTCATCTGTAGGCTTGGACATCGGGTTCCATTTCTTAGTTGCTTTTCGATGTACCCTTGGATCCACCCATGGACTCTTTGTAACTTCAGATGGTTTGTATTTGCGTCCTGCTCGACTTACGGGCCCCATAAACTACCCCAAGTCCTCGACATCATGGGTTGCCCAAATCTGATATGGCATGCATTCTTCCAACTTATGCATAACAATTGCACTGTTATCAGTTAACACTGTCCAATCACGATCATCGTCAATATGTATATGCAAATCAATACCAATTGGAATAGTGACTGTGGTCGGCGTCGACATGTCACGATCCTCGATTATATGACCCCCTTCCGACTGTAACACTGCAGAAGGTTGATTGACGGGCAGTGGAGACTTAAATTGCCCTGACCAATCATCGTTGATCGCAGCAAGTAAACCTCGAGGCACCACTTCGATGTCTGGAGCATGCTGAGATTGATCCACACGCTGTGATGTATCATGCGCCGGTGGTGGTGTAGGATCACGAGGCGATAACGTCTCGTGTGGCATCGACTGCGACACACATGAAATGTTTAAGATAAACAACTTTTATGTTATTACTCGAAGCGTAAACATTTTTAGGTAAACATTTTTAGGGAAAATTACCTGACCACTTAGTTTTTCAAGTATAGCATTAAGCTTGCTATTTATGTCGTTCATCTGACCCTGCATTGCCTCAATTCAGCTACTGAATTCATCTTGACGTTGTTCAATCGCTGATTGGTGGGGGCCAATGTGGTCAACATTTTGATCTACCCTGTCAAGTCATGCAAGGATTGTTTCCATCTGCCACATGACCCCGGCAAAATGTAAATATGTCAACTCACCCATCAATTGCAATAAATCACCAATAAAATTGATTTTGTGTTTAGGGTTTGCCAAGACTTACCATGTTGTCACTGCGGTCGTCGGTTGCACACTGGCTGCATTCGCGGAAGGTGCTGCAGCATTTTCCTGTGCTGTCTCCTCAAGTTCTTCCACAATCGGTGGAAATTGGCATCTATGTTTGTGATGACTGGTAGCAAATATGGTAATATATGCCTAGCTCATCTCTTCATCCCTTGGATACAATGTCCAATGCACTTCAAGCTGCACCACATATTAAAGATTTAAACATGGTTAATGGATGTGGATTTTATGAACACTATCAAAGTAATTCAAATGTTTTGTGTTAAATGAACCTTACATTTTTCTTATCAAATATGGCGTATTTAAGGCCTTCGTAAGTCGGGTGGCTAGTTGCACTCTACCCCAAAAGACGAGGAACTGCTTGGGAAATCCTACATGCAATACCATCATCCCCTAGCTGTGGGATACTTTTATAAGCCAACACCTACAACANATTATGTCACAAACAAGTTTAACAAACATACTTGAGATATAGACCATGAAGACTTGTACAGTACGATTTTAAATAACAACCCGCGTTCAACGTACCTCACTGATTGCTGGGTAAATGTGTCATCCATCCTTCTAATTGTATACGGCTCTAAACTGTCTGTGATTTCCCGTCGGTGTTTGTAAATTTCAAAAACATGCAATATTTTTGGTATCAAATGGCATATGCATGTGGCATTTTCCTCCTGGAAATGAGATGTTGTACTGGTCACGGATGGATCATACAGCTCTACATGCTTCTTAGTTATGTCGACGTGTTCAAAGAGCCAGTGTTTGTTGCCATTGTTAACCGGCAACTGCAATTTTGGTTTTCATGTTAGTTAACACAATGTGCATGCCACAGGGAAAGCTATGAGTTTTCGACGGTATAAATTAATAAAATACAAAAAAATTCTTACATAGTCACATGTCCACCACGGTCGACCGTATATAGGATATTCACCCTTGAATGCCTGACAAAATATTTTGGCAGCCTTAATCTCTAACAGTGAATCAATTTTATCTTTGTGGTGTATAAACATAGATTGCTGCAAATAGAAAAAAATTTGATTAGTAGGACTGTACGATGGTTTTTTTGACACTAATTTCATAAGACACGTGGACAGTACACAACTCACCCACAACATGCAATCCAAAATTGCACAACGCTCTGAAAATGCCTCTAGGGCCATATACATTCTCTTTCTAACGTGGAATAGGCATGCGTTAATATGCTGCATGTCCACAGTTACATAAAAAATGTTGAGAATTTGAATTAACCAATTTTACCAATTATGTTAAATATAATGTATTAACAATGGCAAGAAATTCACGTGAGGTTGAAGCGAACCTCCAGGCCGTAAAATTCCATCAAAGAACATCCGTGGGACGTTACCATATTCTATATCAGATGTTGTCGTCGGCTTGCTCGTCAAGTACCAATCACGGAAGGCAACGAGCTCCTCATCTGTAGGCTTGGACATCGGGTTCCATTTCTTAGTTGCTTTTCGATGTACCCTTGGATCCACCCATGGACTCTTTGTAACTTCAGATGGTTTGTATTTGCGTCCTGCTCGACTTACGGGCCCCATAAACTACCCCAAGTCCTGTACATCATGGGTTGCCCAAATCTGATATGGCATGCATTCTTCCAACTTATGCATAACAATTGCACTGTTATCAGTTAACACTGTCCAATCACGATCATCGTCAATATGTATATGCAAATCAATACCAATTGGAATAGTGACTGTGGTCGGCGTCGACATGTCACGATCCTCGATTATATGACCCCCTTCCGACTGTAACACTGCAGAAGGTTGATTGACGGGCAGTGGAGACTTAAATTGCCCTGACCAATCATCGTTGATCGCAGCAAGTAAACCTCGAGGCACCACTTCGATGTCTGGAGCATGCTGAGATTGATCCACACGCTGTGATGTATCATGCGCCGGTGGTGGTGTAGGATCACGAGGCGATAACGTCTCGTGTGGCATCGACTGCGACACACATGAAATGTTTAAGATAAACAACTTTTATGTTATTACTCGAAGCGTAAACATTTTTAGGTAAACATTTTTAGGGAAAATTACCTGACCACTTAGTTTTTCAAGTATAGCATTAAGCTTGCTATTTATGTCGTTCATCTGACCCTGCATTGCCTCAATTCAGCTACTGAATTCATCTTGACGTTGTTCAATCGCTGATTGGTGGGGGCCAATGTGGTCAACATTTTGATCTACCCTGTCAAGTCATGCAAGGATTGTTTCCATCTGCCACATGACCCCGGCAAAATGTAAATATGTCAACTCACCCATCAATTGCAATAAATCACCAATAAAATTGATTTTGTGTTTAGGGTTTGCCAAGACTTACCATGTTGTCACTGCGGTCGTCGGTTGCACACTGGCTGCATTCGCGGAAGGTGCTGCAGCATTTTCCTGTGCTGTCTCCTCAAGTTCTTCCACAATCGGTGGAAATTGGCATCTATGTTTGTGATGACTGGTAGCAAATATGGTAATATATGCCTAGCTCATCTCTTCATCCCTTGGACACAATGTCCAATGCACTTCAGGCTGCACCACATATTAAAGATTTAAACATGGTTAATGGATGTGGATTTTATGAACACTATCAAAGTAATTCAAATGTTTTGTGTTAAATGAACCTTACATTTTTCTTATCAAATATGGCGTATTTAAGGCCTTCGTAAGTCGGGTGGCTAGTTGCACTCTACCCCAAAAGACGAGGAACTGCTTGGGAAATCCTACATGCAATACCATCATCCCCTAGCTGTGGGATACTTTTATAAGCCAACACCTACAACATTAGCCAAAATTTCAAGTAAATATATACAGTAACATTAGACATAGTGGTAAGTATAAACCGGATCCAATTTATATACAATATATATATATATGTTTATGTATATTATATATAGCATGTACTGAAACACGCTATGTCGTAGTATTTCACCTGAAATGCTAGAAGGAATCCTTTTACATCATGACTGCCAAATGCATTTCGAACTTTGCCCGGTGGTGGCCAGGTGAAGAACCCATGCCATGCTTTAACAGTCTCGTTGTATAGAAATGTCCCCCACGGATAGCTATTGAATTTATCCAAATCTTTGACGACTATTGTAAATTTGTGCGGAATTAATGTTTTACGCGGCACACCTAAAAGTCCCCAATTCAGTAAATATAGTAGCGCCATCTTCACAGCAGCCATAGTTTCCGTACCAAACTATGCAGCCTCAAAACATTTCTGCAACCGCTCAATCTTGATCGACCTTGAGTTGTCTAAGTACTTCTCTCGTAATTGAAATGGGGTTGCGATGGTCTGTATTCCATCATTGTGGTCCACAATGTCGGGGCTGCATCGTAACCCAGTGACTAATGCAAAATCTCTCTCTGTGAACCGCACACTGGTTCTGCTTATGTTGAACTCTAGTACCTCCATGTCATATGACTCCACCTTTTTCAGCCCTAAGTGGTGTATTAATTGGCCTTGGTGCACAATCTTTTGCATATCAATGAAGTGGCCGAAACACGTTTTGGCAAACTCCTGCAGCTGCACAACTGTAAGCTTGCCCTTTATCTTTTCAATAGCCTGGAACGTCTGCGCATATAATGACAAATTTTGTGCCCAGACCTCGCCATCCTTAAAAATACGCCTTTGAACAAACTGGTTATCCTGTTAAAACAACAATGTTTAATGGAAAATGTACATAAACACGCAGCCTCACTGTCAACATATTTAAATCTTAAACAATATGTATGCACGTCAAAGATAATTTATAGCACGACATAAATGAGAAACAAAATCCATAGGCCTCCCAAATGACTCATTTACAATTGACCCCGTCGTATAATTCAGAGTACCCCGTGTATATCGTGGGGTACATCAGTAATAATACACTGAAAAATGAAGCCCGATGTGACCCCGGGGCCCCGCATAGTGATACCGGAGTAATGGCAGAAATCCCATCTCCACATCCCAATATGCCCCGTGTTATATACTGTGTTACCCCGTGTTACACACGGGAAATATAGGCACTTCAATTACTATAGATTTCACCCCGTGATTCACACGGGGTCCCTGTGTTATATTTTCGGGACAAATTGCAGAGACCCCAAAAGAAACACCCCAACTTACCCCGTGTTATATACCGGGTCTTCCTGTGTTTCACACGGGATAACAGGCAGATACCCCGACGGCTCCATCCTAACAACACTGTCTGAAAGGCGAGGGTGACCCGTGTTATGCTCGGACCAAGTCCAGGACAATCCCAACACATTTTATATATTTTCAACAAGTTTTCTCACCAACCAAACAAAATTTACACTAAATTAAGCAAATCGACAAATTAACCTATAATGTCCACTTGTAAATTGATGTTACCTTGTCCACAGTTGAACCCCTAGGTCGCCTCATGCCCTCCTTGTTGGGGTCTACGCTGCCACCGGTGGTTGGTCATCCGGTTGACGTTTCAGCTTCTCCAACAGTCTCGCCGGAGGCGTTTGTTCTTTGCCATTTTTACGGCGGTTGTTTCGCCTTAACTTTGCCGGCTGTTTGCTTAACCCTCCCTATCGTTCTCTTCAATAACAATCCCTATTTAGTGGTTGTTCAAATTTCTGAGTCCAAATGGTTCCAGTACAAAATTTCCGTTGAGGAGATGAAGGAAACCAAGATTTATTGGTTACTGTCGTCAGAGGTTGGAAGATAAACCAACCGTCAAATTTTGTTGCCTTTCCTTTTCCCTCTCAGAATGCACCAGAAGCCCTAATTTTTAAAGCTTTCATACCCCGTGTTCGTGTAAGAGGGCCCCATCCCACTTAGTATCCTCATTTAAATGGTGTTATAATTGCCCCGTTAAATTGGTCTGGGTCCCCGCGTAGATATATGGGACATATGGCAGAGACTAATTTAAAATTGGAAGATGTAAACCCCATGTCGTACATCGGGGTATCCCGTACATTACACGGGTGAATTTGTACGCTTCCACTGAGCAGTACCCCACTTCCACTTACTGTGCCCCGCGTATGTATATGAGACAAGTGGCTGAGAAAAATATATAGTTAACCCCGTTTATTACCACGGGATATCCCGTACATTACACAGGTCGAACAATATCTAATACGTAAAAAAATCTCTTTCGATCGATTTCAATAGGTACCCCAGATATGACACGGAGAGCCCACTTCTGGTTACGGGGTATATCTGAAACATGTACTTCACCTGTCATAAGTGAATAATAACATTTAATTACTAGAGCATGTTAATGTTCAATTGTAGTGAACCACGTGAGAAATGGTCACTATAAAATTTTGTAATAAATGTGAGAGAAACTTAAAGTTTGGTGTATTACCAACAACGGTCATTAATGCATCACCAACTTTCCCCTCTTTCCTCTGTAAGGTTATCTTTAGCTATATTCTGTGTAATGGTCCCTCTATCAGAGTACATTTTGTGTTAAACCTTCTAAAGAATAAATTGAATCGGAAGACTTATCAACTTCAGTGGATCCAAATAGCTAATGCTTACAAAGCACAAGTGAGGTATTTACAATATAGTATATTTATTTGTTACACTTAGAAATCCGTATGAACCATTATGAACTAATTATTCATAGTATTTATTTTAAAACTATCCTCATTCTGGTCAAAGTATTCTAAAACCCATTGAATGTATTAGTTTGCTTGCTAGTGCAATTACAAATAAAAATTTCGTGCTATTAGTTTTGTAAACCCTACTTTAGACATTGTTTAATTGTTATTGCAGATATAAATATTGAGTTATTTAAATTTTAAATAGTTAAACTAAGAATTAAACTTCAGTTATCTTGCACATTATTTTTTACATTTAAAATAATGAAAGTTAAGTCTATTATAATCAACTGCATGTATAGGTAAGACACTGAATATTTAATCATCGGGTGGCTAGTTTATATAACACATCGGTATCTACATAAATGGATTGCAATTATGGAGTCACAAATAGCGCAACTGAAGGCATCGTCAGTGGGTTAGAAGGTGATGAAATTCAGACAGGTTCAGTTAGTTTGAACACCTTAAATGTTAAATTGGAATTCAGAGATGGAATGAAATATGGTTCATTGTCTACTGAAGACATGATCGGTGAAGAATTTGAGTCGATTGAATCTGCAACTGAGTTTTATTCAACATATGCCAAAATCATTGGATTCGGGGTCCGCAAGCATCATGTCAAAAAGGATTGTAACGGGGAAATTCAGAAACGAATATGGGTTTGTGACAAGGAAAGATATAGAAGCTCCGTGTGGAATGAACTGAAAGATAGGAAGAGGGAACCGAGGGCACTAACTAGAGTAGGGTGTCCAACTTTATTTGGTGTGATTAAAAATAGGTCAAAAGGCAACTGGATAGTTACTAAATTTGTACATGGCCATTCTCATCCATTTCTACATGGGAACCCATTACAATGTATTCGATCTAACTGATCAGTTGAAGATCCTTATCTTGCAGAAGCCAGACGCATGCAAGATGTTGGCATTGGACCTTCAAAAATAATGGACTACATGTGGGACAGAGCTGGTGGATATGATCGTGTGGGGTTCAATTTAAAAAATTTGCACAATCAATTTACAGCTGATCGAAACAACGGTATACACGAAACGGATGCAGAAAGTTTGATCGCCCACTTTTGCACTAAGAAGGTTATAGATCCAGATCTATTTTTTGACTATACAGTTGACTCGGAAAATAAACTGTCAAACATTTTTTGGGTAGACCCAATATCTCGGATCGATTATCGTTGTTTTGGGGATGTGATGACATTCGATGCTATTTACAAAACAAACGTGTATGGGAAGCCATTAGTGATAATAGTGAGTGTAAACCATCATAGCAGGACATGCATATTTGGAATGGCACTGATAGTCGATGAATCAATGGAAACGAATACATGGGTACTGAACACGTTTTTACAAGCTATGTATAATAAGCATCCAATTTCAGTGGTGACGGATGGAGATAAGGCAATGAGAAAAGCAATTCAAGACATTTTTCCGAACTCGAACCACTGACTATGTACATGTCACATAGAAAGAAATGCTCAAGCAAATTTACATGATCCAAACAAGGTATGAGCGTTCACCGATTGCATGATGAGCGAGTATAGTGTGGAAGAGTTCCAAACTCAATGGTCTCGCATGGTGGACAAATTTTCCTTGCACGGGAATGAATGGATTAAAAAGATGCATAAAACACGTCGACTATGGGCCGAAGCATTCATGAAGGGAAAATTTTTTGCTGGCTTGCGTAGCACTCAGAGATGTGAAAGCATGAATTTCTATATGAACAACTACGTGAAAGGCAAATTGAAATCGTATGAGTTCATAATGCAGGTAGATCGGGCAATATCACGAGTGCGGAACAAGGAGGTGCACGACGATGTTAAGAGTAACTATACGATTTTGGTGCCTATCACACACCTCAAACATTATGAGAAACATGTAGGAGAAGTATACCCAAGAAAAGTTTATAAGAAAGTGCAGCTCCAGCTACAGGATGAGACATTGTTGATAAAGAACGATTGTATCGAATACGGAGGCAGGAGAATGTATAGCTTGACTAAGTTTAGAGAACCTCAGTCCAAATGGAGTGTCACTTACTATGTTGACCATACGCATATACAATGTTCATGCAACATTTTTGACAGTGTTGGCATTCAATGTAGTCATTCACTGTACATCATGAAGCATGAGCATCTTGATAAAATTCTTGAATCGTTGCTTATACATCGGTGGAGAAAGGACGCGAAGATAGAGGGAACGAAACAACAGTGCAGTGTTGGTGAATTATCAAATGAGGCAGCAACATCACTTCTCTATGCCTCATTAAGTGTAATTACCAACAAGATTTGTTTGTTTGGATCCAAAACGGAAGAAGGATATGAAGTGGCCAAAAGAGAAATGTTTAATTTGGAAGCTCGATTGGAAGAAGCTGCAAGGGTCTTTGACGAAACTGAATTGACAATTGGAGATAGGAAAGGAAAACACAACGTTTTAGAGATCCAATTGTCATGAAGACCAAAGGTGGAGCAGCTGCTGGGACGAAGGAGGCAAAAGAAAGACGATGCAGTCAGTGCAAACTGGTTGGTCACACGAAACAGACTTGTTTAAAAAAAGCACCGGATGATAATGGCGGATACGTAAACGCTTCCAACAGTGTTGCATTAAATGATAATGCGTCCGAGATTGGATGAGAGTTGTCAAGGACGATGAACTTCATTGAACACGAGTTGATGCACACTGAAGGGTGGGAGACAATATGTATTGAACTTACGTCTGAAGGAACATTTCAAAATAACCCAAGTGTAGACAACGCAACACGGGACGATTCGTGGAGACGATGGTGGCAGGTTTTGGGTTATTCCCGTGTTCGAACTTTGGAATGACTGAAAGACAATGTATGAATCCAAGTACCCAAATATTTAGCATGTACACAAAGTTTTACATTAAATTGAATTGAAAGACTTAAACTCTTGACGGTAATACTAAATTGATGTATTAATGGGCAACTGTCCAAATTTGGTAGTGCTTCACAGCATCCATTTTAT
Organism: Ochetophila trinervis; assembly: GCA_003254975.1. Taxonomy (NCBI): domain Eukaryota; kingdom Viridiplantae; phylum Streptophyta; class Magnoliopsida; order Rosales; family Rhamnaceae; genus Ochetophila; species Ochetophila trinervis. The sequence goes on from QANX01007756.1 coordinate 229,903, forward strand.
ATGTTGTCAAAAACTTAACCCGCATATACATGTATACGGAACAAATGGACTGTAACATGGTTAACTCTAAATAATATAAAACTGAAGATACTATATAATATTTACCCTAAATTGGTACGGATTTACAATAAAGCTGAAAACACAATTGGAAGTTATATGAACACTAAACTAGCATTCTAATCCTGTGTATTCACAACAAAATAACAAAATTGTTTATAGACCCAAGTTATCTTTTTTTCTTATGGCCGGCTGTTGCCCGTTGTGCCTTTCGGGATGGAGGATGAGTTATATTTGAACACTTGCGGGGTGATTTGGCAGCAACCACCGAACGCTCCTCATCATATGCAATTTCTTTTTGATACAGTCAAGCTGCTTCGGTATTATGATCATTCTCTATTAGGTCCAATGCAGTATAAGCTCTCTCAATTTGGGAGTCAAACTGCAAAAGTAAAGATAGTATGTCACAACTCGCCCTATACAGTTATGTATATAGGACCAAAAACAAATTCAAAGATAGAAATATTTTAGAATGAGAATGTATAGAAAAATTAGACATTCAAATTCCTGAGGCTGTCGCTTACTTGGCGTTCTTCTGTCTGCTGCATGTATTTGATGACATACAGCCCACAGTCATGGCCATTTGGTTGTTCTTCTCGGTTTTTTGGGTAATGCATGGTAAGAGAAGCAAAGAAGTTCTTTTTATTGAAAAGTTGTTGGACTTCATCAACGAAGAGAAAATCCAACGAATGCATCTGGAAGACATTAGTGTTACGTTAGGCGAAATCATAAATGCAATTAATTTCTTAAATGTTAAACAATTTACTATGGATAAGACAATAAACTTACAATGGAGCGTGCCAAATCTTCTCGGACCATGGTTCTCCTTGGGCTTCGGAAAGGATCTCAGATCTCACAAACTTGTCCGGGCACACATACAACCACTAGAAACCAGTGACCATGTGGATCATGCAGAGGAATGAATATCTGTAAAATATTGACAGCAAGTTCAACCATTATACATAATTATCTTGCACATTACCATTCAATACGTGATTGTAACGAAGAATAAAACATTTTTTATGTTACTCACATTTTCACAGCAATTAAGCTTCCCCATGTACATGTTCCTGAATTTCCCCTTTTTGTCAAAGGTGGCCATGTCCCTATCATTCTTTAATGCTTGTTGCTATCCGATGCAAAACAAACACACGTACATTCAAAGGGTTTATAGCAATGATCTGTGGCTAAACAAATTCAGAAAATGATTTATATTTTCAAAGTACGTACGTGGAAGTATGTTGGCAAACACCATTTCCTAGATTCGTTTGCATACGAACTGCGTTGCTGGTGCATTAGCATGTCTGCATCTAATGATATGACCTGCACAATCAATCAAATGTTGGTAAGACACTTATGGTCCATGAACAATGGACTAAACTAACTCGGAATCGATCGATAACTCACATCGCCATTCAGCCACGTCGAAGGACGTAAGGACATAATTGCATGGCGAGTATAGAAATTATGTGTGGTTTGCATCAGCATTTCCCTAACAAAACACAAATTTTTCAACATTATAATGTTTTATTATAGAAAACACAATGCACACATAAATAATTCGAAAGATAGAGAATGTACGTACTTTGGATCAAGGGTAGAGTCGAAAATGTAGTCCAACAACTTCGCATTGGCTGGCAGGATTTTTTTTTTGACACGAAATGGACCTGGGTTGATAAAATCAGAAGAGCGGAGGAGAATTTTTTAAACTTCACTTCTTTTAACAGAGTCATCCTTCACTAGCACGCGACTACCACGTGTTGCAGCCCGTGTATGCACAAGACGCTGTGTTGGCGCATTAGAAGAGCCAATCTTATCCTGAAAACATATAATGACGGAGTTAGAGTCTCATTACATTGAATGAAGCTTATGCAGCAGAAATGACAAACAAATCAATAAATAACAAATGCCAAATTTCCTTACAACATCGGGTTGTAGCTGTTTCACCAACGTATCCAAATGCTTGCTGAATTGTGAGGTATCAAAGGAGGACGAATCATTGTCCGCATTTTTCTTATGTGCAATGTCTTCCTCGGTGGAAACCATTACGAGTGAGGACTCTTTCTTTCCCATCTCATGCTTGCCGGCTGGCACTGGTTCTTTATCCTTACTCTTCCGTTTACCAATACTGACCTTGGCATATTTGGTATCCGGATTTAAGGCATTCGCAGTCAGCTTTTCAATTGCCTCCCTAAACTGTGTCATAGTCTCTGAAATGGTTGCAAGGTGATTTGTAACATCCACCTTGAATGTCTGATAGTTATCATCTGAAGCTGTCAATTTTCCATTCAAAACAACGTCTTTTTGAATGTCCTGTATAACTGTTTTGATATCTGTCATATCGTCATTCTCCTGAGTGAGTACTCCTCTCGTAGGTTGGTATGATGTTGATGCTTCGCCCTGCGTAACCTGTAATCTACTACAGGGTCAAAACTTAGACTACACGAGGCAGACTAATATGCATAAATTTAGGAAAACACATGACCAATCAGAATATTTACTAAATTTACCGTGTCAAATGCGAAACCTCCATTTCGGGTGAATGTCTTCATGAATCGTTTCATCTTATACTCTCCCCAAGCAGTGACGGGCGTCAACGATCTTCCGATGAATCTCTTTGTAATCGAAGACACACCCAGGTGAAAAAGCTGTATGACATGGAATAAAAATGAAGTACCACTAAATACGTTAGACAAATTGAGTAACGAAGGTAAATATAGATGATTTACCTGTAAAATTAGGATGCATCCAAGAATATAGAGTAGATCGCGCTCCTTATACTTCCTCAGCCCATCGACGAACCCATTGAATGTAAACAGTGCCCACTTCTGCTTACTAATCAGTTCGGGCTTCGTCACTCACCCAATATCAGTTGGTTTTATGTACATTCTTGAGTTAGGACTCAAAATCATCCCCATAAGAAAGAGTGTGAGTACCACCTTGAAATCATTGCTGGGTGTATGATATTTGAATAATAGAGCCTGCAGGTCAGCAATCGATATGCTTACTTCGGGTGTGCCGTATTTCCTTTTCAGCACCTCAATGTCCTCTGTCTCGTATGCGTCATCAACTTCACCGCGGTGATCAACCAATCCCAAGTTCCACATCATGGACACCTATTGTGTAATGCACTTCGTGGAGTGTGAGTGTTCAAGAAATTGGATCGAATTGATCTACCAACCACGACACCAGCTGCTTCTTTATCCCACACATTTTCCTACTTATGAAAGAATCGAACCCTAATTCATTTATTGCCTTCTTTTGAGCTTCGCTGAAAGCTACCGCAACTCTCCATACTCTTTCCAGAGTACATCTACTAACGAAAGTCGTTTTCCTCTGGGCCTGGACCCCTTCGTATTTTTCTTTCTCTTCAGGATCAAGGTCTTTCCATTTCTTAGCCAATTCTTTCATTACCTAAACATAGAAAAAACTCAGCATTATATTTTTTTCTCTCATGTAACTACTACTCACAGACAATAAAATGTTCTACTTACATCTGCATTAACTTTAATAACATGATTTTTCTTGCGGAGTTCAACCTCGTTGTTACTGTAACAAAATAAATTATAACGAAATATAAATTTACAGTTAGTAATACCTTTTTCTCCAAAAGAAAACCCTAAAATTACTTTATCTATCAAACAATGAATGAATTAGGTACTCACTAATAATTAAATCATCCATTCGCAGACAATTTTTTTGAATGGATCTTTTCCTTCCCAGATCCTGATACTATTTCATCATAAATATCACGTGCACAGAATGAGTTATACAACAACATTTCATACAATAAAGGAAATTTGAACAACTAGGTAAAACTGTAAAACATTTATAAAATATTATACTGCGGGGTACCCCGTGTACAATACGGGATATATCTGTAATGGGTCTTCATGAAATGAACCCTGGTTATACCCGGGTCCCCCGCATCTCATATGCAAGACATATGGTAGTGAAGCCAAATTTGTGCTTCATTTTCCTCTCGTCTTACAGAGCTGGGTAGCCCATCTTCAACAAGGGGTAAATAGCTTGAATGGTTCTTTAAGAAATTACCCCGGTTAGTAACTGGGGCCCCCGCGTACAATATACAAGACATATGGCAGTGACACCAAACATGCACTTGCCTTTGTCCGCATACTAATATGTGGCGTGCCCCGTTATACACAAGGGATAAAAGGCTTTCATCCCCAATTAATATTTTACCCCGTTGTATCCATGGATCTACCGCATACATTGTACGGGGTAAAAAGCAGAGACACTCAAATATGCGAGATCACCCGTGTAAATAGTAGGGTATCTCTTTAAAATTTACTTTAAATCTATGGTATCCATATACCAACCTTTCTACATTGTCTATCTCTAAACGACAACAACTAAACTTATACAATCCACATTTAACCCTTTATCACACAAACAACATCATATAGCATGAAATAAACCCATGAACACTCAATGTACTTAAAATTACAAATACAATCACACATTATCATAGTACTTACCTTCAACCTCCATTTTTAGAGATGGACAATGTATTGCGGCCTAGATTTAAGTATGATAAATTGCTTTGCCTACTTGTTATGCATTATAAGATCACAAACTATCAATTATATATTCATCAAGCAATTATGAAATAATTAAAATTTACATGCTTTTTAGTCAAATTGGAATATTGTCTTAACTTCTTCAGTGCAAACTTGTAACAATAAATTAAACACTAAATTTAATGGAAGAACAGGGGAAAAGAGGAAAGAAAAAATTTAACCCAACCAACGGATATGTTTGTGAGGAAGGGAGAAGAGAATAAACAATTTTTTTTGGCAAATTTCATGATGAACCAGAAGAAATCAATGGAAAAAGAGAAAACATTTAATATAAACGAAAACAAAATAATACGGTATGAAACCGTCACAGAAGTCGCAAAAATGGGGGGTTTTTTTAACATCAAAGGTCCGATCCAGCTAGTTGTGGAGCAAATGGAAGACCAGAAAGAAAAAAAATCAATACAACTTTGGAGGAGGCTTACCGTTCAAAGAAGATGGAAGAAACTGAATTTTTTTTTCCTTCGTTGTTAACTCCGCTTGTTCGGAACAGACAATAACAGGGGAGAATAGTTTCACTTTCAAATGGGAATAACTGATGCGCTAGCTGGGGAAGAAGAAGAGGCAAAAAAAAAAGTAGTTAATTTTTTTTTACCGGTTAAATAGGTTACAAGTCAAAAGTGGGGGGTTTTATTTAATGCAACCATTGAGGGTTGCACTCTAGTCTTCCCCTGGTTTTCAACAATGGATTTGAATATTTTATGGATATATATATATGTGATTTATATATACTTGAATACTTAATTATGCTAATTCTAGTTTAATGAGATTATGCTTTTGACTTTATGAAGTCAGACAAAAATAATATAAATAGATTTCAAATTATAAACTTTTATGATTTTATTTGGTTTGACACTTTTATGATGGTATATACATGTAGTGGTACAAAATTGCTCCCCAGTCTACCACCATGGATCTACAAAATAGAGCGAACGTGAAAGTCTTGAGGTACCGGTGTGGTACCGACCTAAAACACTCTGACGCTCAAGTCAGATGTGTTTATGGAGGCTAGAAAGAAAGTGCTCTCTCTAGGTTAAGAAATTTACGATCTTTACCTCAATACCATAGTGAGGCATTTATAGTGTCTCAGACTTTTAGGTTTCCTAATCTCTCTAAGAAACTAGGCCTCCAACCCTAATGGGCTAGACCACAAAGCCCTGTGACTGAGCATCCTATCAGTCACGTTGGAAATCTATCCATTGAGCAATTGCTTAGGGATGAACCGTGGACCAAAAATCTCGTACTGCTTGAAAGAGTCGGGTACTTCGTTTCTCCCCTGAATAGACGCGGGGTGAACCTTCTGCAAACTAGAGCCAGTGCTCATGGTTAGGGTCTGTTGCCCGAACGATTCTAACGCTCGGGCATCTCCATTGCTGACACTTCTGTTTTTGTGTACTTGTACTGTTCTAATCGTTCCTTCGGCTTGTCTCCTGCTGACATCCTTCGGTCAGCTTCCAACTTCACAAATTCAAATGCCTGACTTAGGTTGTTGACCATCTTTATAGTGTTCTCATGGTTAGAGAGTCATAGAACAGGGTCTCATTGATCAAACCTTTTCTGAATGCCTGTATTGACACCAAGTCATGGTAGTTTGTCACATCGATCATCTCTTTGTTGAAACGCTGAGTGTAGGACCTCAGGGTTTCATCTCTACGTTGAACCATAGAAAAGAGATGGCTCAGTTCATTCTTAGCCCTCATGCCAAGGGTGAACTGCCCCTGGAATTTTGTGGACAGGTCTCCAAAAGAGTCAATAGACCTCGGCTTCAGTCCGTAATACCAGGTCAGAGCAGGTCCCTTCAAGCTAGTGTCGAACATCTTGCACATCATAGCCTCTATTTTATCCTCGGGTATTCCAAGTGGCACTAGTGCATTTTGATAGCGCAATATGTGTTCCCTCAGGTTTGTACTGTCATTGTAGAGTTCTAAGCTTATAACTGAGAGTCAAAAATGTGGGTATATCCCTTTTATTCATCTGGTGAAAGGTGTTGTTATCTTGACAGAGATTTCTTTGTAACTTCTAGTGGATGCACCTATCTGCCTTTTCAGCTCTTCTCGGACCAATCTCTTTATTTCATCGCCAGACGGAAGGGTAACATTCTCATGTGCACCTCTGTGTTCAGACTTTTTGGGAGGGCTCCAAGGCTGTGACGATGCCTTTTATTCTAAGTCTTCCTTCTTCTTCGAGTTGCCTTTGCTTGGTTTTGGGGTCTAGTCGGGTTGGCTGTTTAGAGTTTGAGAGACTTTGAGCCTGCACGGGGCCTAACTCAACTGTCTTCTTGAGTTTTGCAGCCTCAGGTCCCACAGTGCCACCCTTAGTCCCGTTGTGGCTCCTCTGTGCATGACTATGCTTCTAGACAATGAGGACTGAAAGGTCGTGCCTAGGGGGTCTCTGGTTCTCAAACACGGGGCTCTTGAAGAGGCATTGAATGATGGTTTTGTTGAATTCCTTAGTTTGTTCCATCAAGGAATTCATCTTGTTCTGCATATATGTCATGGCCTGGGGTCGGCGTTGAGACGTGGGATTTTTCCTAGTTAGGGTTTGACATACTGGGTTTTGCACAGCTACCAATTAAAACCTCCATGAAGTTTTCTCTTCTCAGCTTATTTACGTTTTGAGATTTACGCAAATAAATCCCAATTTTGGGCGCCAAACTATAGTGGTGCAAAATCTTTCCCTCGTCTGCCACCGTGGATCTGCAAAATAGAACAAACGTGAAAGTCTTGGGCTACCAGTGTGGTACTAGCATAAGACACTCTGACGCTCAAGTCAAATGTGTTTATGTAGGCTAGAAAGAAAGTTTCTCTCTAGGTTCAGAAGTTCAAGATCATTACCTTAATACCATAGTGATGTATTTATAGTGTCTCAGACTTTTAGGCTTTCTAACCCCTCTAGGAAACTAGGCCTCCAACCCTAATGGGTTAGACCACAAGGCCCTGTGACTGAGCATCCTATCAGCCACGTTGGGAATCTATCCCTTGAGCCAATGCTTAGGGATGCTCTAACTCTCGGATGTTCGAACCTTAATAGGAAGGGCTTAGGCTGCCAATACTAAACTGCAATGGCTTGCCCAAAGGTCGGATATGGAAGGTCGGACATCTCCAAACAAACGACCCTATTTGCCAAGCTGACCAAAAGGATGAGTCGGATCATTCGACCATGAAGATAGTTTGTCAGGTCTAATTGATCGGACTAAAGTTTACCTGCACAAAACATTGTTTTGAAGATTGGAGTTGAAGATATCACGATTGTAAAGTATTTTGATTTTGCTATGGGTTTTAAAGGAGTTGAAAAAAATAAGTAATTAAAATATATCTGTGATTTATATATACTTGAATATTTAATTATGCTAATGCTAGTTTTATGAGATTATGCTTTTGACTTTATGAAGTCATACAAAAATAATAGAAATAGACTTCAAATTATAAACTTTTATGATTTTATTTGTTTTGATTATGTTATGATGGTATATATTGTTTTGATGATTGGAGTTGAATATATCATGATTTTAAAGTATTTTGATTTTGATATGAGTTATAAAGGAGTTGAAAAGAAGAAGAAGAATTATTATGTTTTTAAGAGTTTTGGGATTTTATTAGTATATCATATAGTACTATGGTTTATATACGACACTAAAACAATTACATTCACATTGGTCATCATTTATTGCAGTTACGTATGAGTGATGATGAGGTCCAGAACGCTAAAAGTTGTGATGATTAGTTCTTCTTCTCCTATGTCCTTTGATGCCTTAGGACACTAAAGGTATGGGTGACAATTCTTATTGGAAGGTCGTATTTGTGTTTATTAATTCTGTCAAAGTTTTTCAATCCTAACATATACCTATTTATTATTAGTGTTAAATATGTTGAATTGTTTAATCTATTTTAATAAAATAATATTATTTTATTATTTTTTACATAATAATATATTACAATATTTATTTATTTTTATTAATTAATTTAATTTATTCGTATTAATTCGTGAAAATTTTGAGTTAAACATGTTAATTTATTAGTGATTCATTTATAATCATGCCAATCGTGTGACGCTGATAAATAAATTATTGAGTCGTTTTCGAGTATTGTTATCATGTCATGACCTAAATTGCCACCCTTAGCTATGGGGCACTCGGGAATATTGGTATAAAGTAAGTTTCACATGTTTATACTTGGTTTTCGATATTTTTGTTGATGGATTTATTATGATTTTCAAAGGTTTATATGATTAATTTAATTATGTACTATTTCTTTAGTATGTTTAATTGATTTAAATGTTCAATTATTATATTTCTATTTTTATCTTTGGATTTATTTATGACTTTGGTTTAGATTATTTGATCTATTTAATTATGTTTATTATATTTTTTTTTTCAATTGTGAATAGATGATTTTATGTTAGTTGTTATTTGTTTAAATATATTTATGGAAACTTTATTGTTGCTATTATTTATTTTTGACCATGAGTTTTTAAATAAAACGTTTTTGGGATATAAATTTGGATTTTGATAATATGTATTTTTGAATAGGAAACTTTTTTATTTTAAAGAGTCACAATGAGGTTCTTGAGAGAATATATTTGTAAACTAAATGATTATTTCACCTAGCACTTAAATATTCACTCACTGATATGTTTATCTCACTTTTATCGTTTTTCAACTTGTTCTCCTAGGTCCTAGATTACAGTTGGCAGTACTATCACTGAGCATCACAACTTCTGTTATCTACCCTTCCAACAAACATTGTAATATTTATTCTTCATCTATAGCATTTGTTATATTACTTCCTACCTAATTCAGTTATAACTTATACTCTTACTATGCTCTGAATACTTGGGATTGAATTATTTTTCTTCTATTTGATTCATGGGTCAAAGATCTTTTATTTATGTGGCTGATGGGAGTGTGTGTGTGTGTGTGTGTGTGTGTGTGTGTGTGTGTGTGTGTGTGTGTGTGTGTATATATATATTTATCATGCAGTGTTAAATTTGGGGTTGTAAAATTTTTTCAGTGAGATTTTTCTGTAAGAATTTAAAGTCGGGCTTCCCTAAAATAGGGCCACTCTAGAAGTATTGGAGGGATTCTGGGGGCGGTTTTGTATACTTGATATTAAAGCATTAGGTTCATTGGTCCTATGGGCTTGTACATTGTTGTGCACACCATTCTTTGATTTTAGTTCCCCCTTGCACACCTTATTGTTGATACTTATGTATGTTTATATATATTTCTTTACTTTAGTACAAGATATTGAACTATATCTTTTTCTTATACTTTTGTATTGAATTCCTTCCGTGATACTACCTAGACTTGTTAGACCTATAGCCCAACGGACTTTAACTGAGAGCTCTAGAAAGCTAGCTTATAGCGATAATCCTATTGAGCACCTAACTCGCTTTTGGAAGAGGTGGAGTTTTTAAACTTTCAGTTAAGCATGCCAAAGAGGTTAGGTGTTATGAGCTTCAATGGTTCCATAGATCCTCTAGAAGCCTTGTCTTGGTTAGCATATGTGGAGAAGGTCCTAAGTGAAAGCATGGATGATGACAGAGTTAGAATAGCCAATTTTATGCTAGAAAGGAATCACCGTAAATGGTGATTGACTGAAAGGACTAGGATATGTCATATATGGGCACAGTTTAATGATGCCTTCAACACGAAGTTTGTCATCCAGCTTACAAAGAAATGAAGAGAAAGGAGTTTCAAAGGTTAAATGATCAAGGCAGTATGATGCTTTTAAAATATGAAAGGAAATTCAGATAATTGTCAGAGTTCTGTCTCTACATGATTCTAGATGATACAACAAATAGGCAAAGGTTCTTGAATGGTTTGAATGAGAACATAACAATGAATCTCTCATGAGCAGCTTATTCATACCAGCGTATGAGAGATGTAGCCTTAAAGGTCGAAAGGCAAACAATGATTGTAGATCAAGGCATTGACCTTTCGATGGTACATTGCCAACTGCACCTAGCTACGGTTCATCCAAGAGAGGCAATTTTATTTTAGTTTTGTATCATCTAGCAGTGAAAGCTTCATAAAAGGTAGGCATAACCCTATAGGCAGTGCAGTTCACAAGGGTGGTCATGCTCGACAGCAGTCAGTGAGCAATGATAGTAGTCACTATCATAGGCCACAGTTCAGAGGTTGTTTCGGGATTACATGTGGTACCTATGACCCGTATCACAGTGGACAATACGAACTATGAACCACTTTAAGAAGGAATGTCCTTACTTGATATAGTGAGGTGGGAGCCTTTGGATCTAGTTCTTGACCATATAAGACTTGTGTACAAAAGGACAAAGTTTGCAGGCAGGTCAGATTGTTGGTGTTTCTATTAGTACTGGATCACAATCTAAACCAGCAGATAAAGGTAGTGGTTAGAGAGGACAACCAAGGTCGAGGTAGAGTATTGCTATGACCTAGCAGGACGCCTAGGCTACCCAGGATGTAGTGACATGTATTTTGTCTATTTTTGGGGGTGATGCATGTTAAGTAATTGTACTTATCAGTTTGTAAAGCTTATCGTGTGGTTACAATTGATCCTTATCTTTTTGGTTGTTGTACTACTGTTATTAGAGTTTAGCCTATCTCATACAAGTGTATATATGTACTTGGTTTCATTCAATACGATATATAGCTTTTTCAGACTTTTATTAAATCTTATAATGCACATATACTTATTGATTTGGAAGCCACATATATACTCTTTTGTATCACATGATTTTGTTGCACGAGTGGGTATAGCTCCAATTTAGTTAGGGTGTTACATAGAAATTTCCATATCTGCAGAAGAGTCTTTGTGGCCAACTATAATGCTAAAGGGAAGTATTTTTTGTATTGAGAGTCAAGCAATAAAAGCATATCTAATTCTTCTAGACCTCCAAAGTAGGAGTGTGCAAAAATATCGACCAACCAATGATATTGATCAATCCAATCCAGTCCAACTTGTTGATCGGTTATTTTAGTATTATTAGATTAAATTGATTTTGAAAATTCAAAACCGNTCAGACTTTTATTAAATCTTATATGGTATCAGAGCAAACTTGATACTCAAGTTTTTTTTTCCCGATCCTACCTTATTATTATTTTTTTTTTATCATGACTAGCGATTCTTCACTAACTCCCATCTCAAAGGAATTGACCTCTACTCCACCTGCCCCTTTCCAAATCAGCAGTGATCCTATCTTTTCTAACAGGGTTCTTGTCGTCATCAATGTTGCTACCCAAGCCCCTATTAAACTTTCTGACACTACCTACTTTCCTTGGAAGAAACAATTTGACGTTCTTCTTGTGGGCTATGATCTTACTGGTTTCATTGATGGATCGCTACTATGTCCTTCTCCTACCTTGCCAGATAAATCGTCAAACCCCGATTATTTGTTCTGGATCCGTCAAGATTCTCTCCTCCTTGGTGCTCTACTCGCATCTTTATCTTCTGAGATTCATCAGTTAGTCTCTACTGCTCAAACTTCACGTGAAGCATGGCAAAATCTGGCAACAGCATTTGCTAAACCTTCTAGGCAACGAATCATTTGAAAAAATAAATCCCCATTTGAAACCATTTTTCAAAAACAACCAAATTTGCATAATTTAAAAATATTTGGGAGTTTGTGTTTTCCTTGGATAAAACCATACAACAAATCCAAGCTTGATTCAAACTCCATCCCTTGTGTCTATCTTGGACCCTTACCCAAACAAAGTGGTTTCAAATGCCTTGATCCAAAAACAAATAAAATTTATCACTCCAGGCATGTAAAATTTGTTGAAACCGACTTTCCCTTCAAATATCCTTCATCCCAACTAATTTCATCCTCACCGAATTTCACTCCAACTCAAACTCCTTTCATAGAGTCCCCACACACCCTCATTCCTTTAACTGTCACACGCCCCAAAAAATCAACTATTTGTCACTCAGTCATTAATCATAGTCCAACACCTATCCCACACACACCCTCTTCCACTTCAGTTACCAAAACTAGGACCAGCCATATGTCAAGACAACGCACAGCTGCCACTTCCTCACATCCTCTTTCCACTGGTGACGTTAAAGAGGCAAGTGTTCCTGCTTGTGAGACTCCTATTGCTGCCACCTCACCACAAGTACAAGCTCCTCAACCATCGACTCAACCTCGTATGCACGCAATGCGTACCCGTTCCCTTAATCAGGTTTTTAAACCCAAATTATTTCCTAACTTTTATCATGCTACTACAATGTCTTCTTCCTCTTCTGTTCACCCAGAACCCAAGACCATCAAGCATGCCTTACAAGTTCCTGAATGGAACACTGCCATGACAACTGAATTCAATGCCTTAATAAAAAACAAGACATGGGAACTAGTTCCTCCTCACCACTCTCAGAACCTCGTGGGATGCAAGTGGGTTTACAAATTAAAGTACATGCCGGATGGATAATTGGATCGATATAAGGCACGCCTTGTCGCCAAAGGGTTCCATCAACGTCCAGGTGTTGATTTTGCTGATACATTCAGCCCTGTAATTAAACCTGCAACTATTCGTACCGTACTGTGCATTGCTCTGTCCAAAAACTGGAACATCTGTCAACTCGACATCAATAATGCGTTCCTCAATGGTGTTCTAAAAGAGGAAGTCTACATGTCACAACCACCAGGTTTTATTGATCAAGAACACCCACACCATGTGTGTCGTCTGCACAAGGCAATCTACGGTCTAAAACAAGCTCCAAGAGCTTGGTACACTGGACTGAAGGGGTTTCTACTACACTATGGGTTCCGAAATTCCAAAGCAGACACTTCTCTTTTTATCTACACTCGCAATGGACTAATTCTCTATCTTCTTGTCTATGTAGATGACATAATATTAACAGGAAACAATTCTGACTTCATCAGCACTTTTATTCACGCCTTGGCCAACAAATTCTCTCTTAAAGATCTTGGTCCTCTTCGATATTTTCTTGGTGTTGAGGTGATACCCACTGCAGCTAGAATATTTCTAACTCAACAACAATATATTCAGAATTTGCTTGAACGTACAAAAATGTCCAAAGCTAATCCTGTTCCAACACCCATGGCTGTCAACACCAACATCTCCATATCTGATGGAATGCTGCTTCAAACAGCGACCGAGTATAGACAAGTCATTGGCAGTTTGCAATATCTCTCTTTCACCCGACCAGATGTAGCCTTCTGTGTCAATAAACTTGCTCAATTCATGCATAAACCAACTGATGTTCACTGGGAATCAGTCAAGAGATTACTTCGTTACTTAAAAGGGACACAAACGTTTGGTCTGTCGCTTCGCAAAAACTCTCCTCTTGTGCTACATGCATTCTCTGATGCCGACTGGGCTGGAAACAGAGATGACAGCACTTCAACAACAGCATATACTGTTTTTCTTGGCACAAACCCGATCTCTTGGTGCTCACAAAAACAAAAGTCAGTGTCTCGTTCATCCACTGAAGCAGAATACAGATCGGTGGCAAATACGGCATCTGAACTTAGTTGGCTTGTGTCCCTGTTGGGTGAACTTGGTGTTCAATCCTCTATCTCCCCCACTATCTACTGTGACAATCTCAATACCACGTATGTCTGTGCGAATCCAAAGATGCACTCAAAAATGAAACACGTGCGGATAGATTTCCACTTTGTGAGGGATAGAGTTGAGGAAGGCAGTCTACGAGTAACTCATGTTTCCAGCACTGATCAGCTTGCTGATCTTCTTATAAAACCCCTGTCTACAACACGGTTTCAGTCTCTCCGGTTCAAAATTCGTGTTCTTCCCAGACCCAAATCTTGAGGGGGGATGTTAAGTAATTGTACTTATCAGTTTGTAAAGCTTATCGTGTGGTTACAATTGATCCTTATCTTTTTGGTTGTTGTACTACTATTATTAGAGTTTAGCCTATCTCATACAAGTGTATATATGTACTTGGTTTCATTCAATACGATATATAGCTTTTTCAGACTTTTATTAAATCTTATAATGCACATATACTTATTGATTTGGAAGCCACATATATACTCTTTTGTATCACATGATTTTGTTGCACGAGTGGGTATAGCTCCAATTTAGTTAGGGTGTTACATAGAAATTTCCATATCTGCAGAAGAGTCTTTATGGCCAACTATAATGCTAAAGGGAAGTATTTTTTGTATTGAGAGTCAAGCAATAAAAGCATATCTAATTCTTCTAGACCTCCAAAGTAGGAGTGTGCAAAAATATCGACCAACCAATGATATTGATCAATCCAATCCAGTCCAACTTGTTGATCGGTTATTTTAGTATTATTATATTAGATTGATTTTGAAAATTCAAAACCCACCATTGGATAGGTTCAGTTTGGTATCTAAGGTCAAAAACCGATACAACCAATTCAAACCAAACCGATTACCTTTTAGTTTTTAAAAAAAATATGTTTTTTTTATTATATGACTTGTTTTATTGGTAGATTTACTATTTTACTGTGAATCTACATACACTCAATCATTTTTTAGATAAGATTTAGGGGATTATCTCTATTCTTTAACTCTGTCTCTCCCAATCATTTTTTAAAATAAGCATAAACTTTTTTTTAATCATTTATGTGTAAGGTTTTGAAAAAAAAAAACGTAATTTTTTAAATAAATTTTAAGCCCAATAAGTTTTTGGCACAAAAAAAAACGATATTTGATGTATGGATCGGATCATATCGGATTGAAAAAAATAAAACTGATTACTAATTGAATTAGATTGATTATTTCTAAACTATATCAGTTTTGAACCGATGAACACCTCTACTCTAAAAGATGGATATAATCTTTCGCATGTATTGTCTTGCAGCAAATTATGTTTCGGTAGATTATTTTTAAAATAAAATTATTTTCAGATGAATGGATTTACCAGTAGTGGTAGTCTATGGAAAGAGAAAATAATAACCTTATAAACTTTAAAATCAGTTTTTTTATGTAACGAAACACCACCATTTTTTGCAAAAGAACTACAAAAATAAATGTTAATAAAAAACTACTACCGAAGTCACCTTAATAATTCATTATGCTATTTAAAATATATGTATATAGAAAATATTTTCACAAAATGGCAAAAAAAAGAAAGACAAAGGGCAGTATATATAATACAGTTCAATCTTGAATATGGTGAAAGTAGGGGCCTAGAACTGTAATTTAGTTGGAAAAGCATGGGAAGGTAACATGGAAAATGGCAGCAAGTCAGACGTTCTCTATTAAATATTCCATGAACGGAGCTCTGATGCGTCCTAATTTACAGCTGGATATAACATCCACTTTTATTTTTTCTGTGACCATCATTTGTTTATATAAAAACTTACCTGTCTTTGAATCTTTTTGAAACATATTATTTTGGAGAGAAAAATATATGTACATTTTTTTTTAGGTGAATGAAAAAGAAAATACTCAATTTATCAAAATGTTCATTAAATTTAATTATTTATCAAATAATATAATATATAATGTAGCAATATTTGATTTTTTTTTTCATTCACTTATTTAAATATTTAAATTATAAAAATGTACCAATCAATAATAAATTAATATATATTTTTTGGTAAATAAATTTATTAAATATTTCAGCGTGTAGCATTAGTGTAAAAAATACCCTAACCCCTCCATTATAAAAAGAAAAAAATGTTGGATAGTTGATAGTCTAACTAATTAAAAAAATACCTCTCAACTTAAAAATGTTGTATAGTTAATATTCTAACTAATTAAAAACTACCTCTCAACTTTCAATTATGTTTTGAGACAAGTGAACTTGTGGATATGCCATTTATATCCACACTTTGAAGTTGTGGGTTCGAATAATACTCTTTTTATCATTGTATTATAATACTATTGTAATCCTAAGAAAAAAATTTCAATCATGTTTCAATTTGTGTAGAACTCTAGGTTCGGGGGCTTAATCTAAAGCACCAACATTAAAAGTTTTACATTTGTCACATACTATATTCTAGTGTAGTATATAAGAGTAAACTTAAGACTTTAAACTCAATTTGACTAACATTTTTGGAAGATGTCTAAAATGTCAGTAGACCGCTGCAAATGGTATCAAAGCCATTATTAAGTCGAAATAGTTTATTATCCTTGGGGATAGAAATGCTTATAGACTAACCAACCACAAACGTGCATTTGAGTCCCACGGGAATGTGGTATATATAGCAAGGGTGGTGGATTTAATCCCATAATTGGAAAGTTAATTCAAAGAACCAAGGTTAAAATCCCTACGCTATTATAATGTTTAATTGCCCCTCTAAATTTTTGTTACAATTTAACCAAATAGACTCCTATAATATTCAAATGAACTATTTAATAATAATAATAATAATAATAGTCTTAGTTACAACATTTTTTTAAAAGAAAATTGGTAAAAAAAAAAAACTGAAATATTTTTTAATTGGTATTATTGTTAATTTTCACTACAAGAAAAAAAGAACCATATATATACACTGCATTTGAAACACATTGTAATAAAGTCTTTATACGATGTAATAAAATCGCCGTATCATCTATCGTCGTAAAAAATTTGACTCAATTACGCCGGTAAAAAGACGTCACATTAGACATCTGATATAATGGCCAAAAAATGTTGCATATGCTGCTCATGTGACATCGTAGCGAAGTGGCAAAGAAGTAAATGCATATATGATGTGGCATCAAATCTGTGGAAAAAAAAGCAAATACGATAGCACAAAAAATATCGCATTTGGTATATAAAAACAATAAATAATAAAAATAAAATACTAAAAGCGATGCACATACTATTAATATTAAGAATGATGCTATAAAGACAAAAACAAAAATATTAAATGAATTCAAATATAATAAAATCATACATAAACATTCAAAAATGTATAAAAATAAAATAAAAAACACAAGTATCAACAAACTATGAACACATACTGGCCACACACAAACACATTTTTATATAAAAAGATCATATATTTTTTTTCAAATAATAAATAACATGTCTATATTAGCAAATGGAAGAAAACAATGAATTTTTTTAAGTGACAAACTTTAAAAAGAAGCTTGAGATAACTATCATTGGACTTTGATGAAGTATGTTTGTACTTTTTGGCCTTACTTCGGCGGCAAAATCGATCAATCGATCAGCTGTGTGCCACCACATTGAAATGAGATTTACTTTCAAATACATACTCATAAATATATCTATGCGCTAAAAATACAAAAAAGAGAGACAAGCATGAACCATTGCTGAGTGGCTTGCTACAAAACCTCTCTACTTTCAGGTTGGGGAGCCGATTCATTCTTGGCTTAATAGCTAAAAAGTGAAGTTGGAGTTTTGGAGCCCTAACCAATCCTAAAAGAGAAAACAAAAGTGCGGTGCTGAAAGAGATGGAGAACATTTTGCAAGAGGAGAGGAAAAGATGGGAAAATCTATACGAAGTGATTAATTTATAAAACACAAATAAGGCTTTGGTAAGATAATATGCACTATGTGTGTCGTATGATGCTTTGGTCAAATAGGACGTATATGTGCATCATATTAGACTTTGGTCAAATAAGATTCACTATGTGAGTCGTATTAGGTCAAATAAGACGCACAATGTGCATCATATTAGGTTAGATAAGATGCACTATGTGAGTCATATTAAGCCTTTATGCGCACATAGTGTGACATACATTATGCACCACATCAAAGAGTTTGTTGAATCAGATTGCCAAATACGACGTTCAAGTGTATCGTATTTGACGTGTTTTTATAACATTTAAAAAGCATTGTATTAACATAACACGTATTGCGACATCAACAATTGACCGTAACACGTGGCTTTAACGTCTTATTCATGAAATTTTATACGATGATTTTTTAATAAACATTATATTTAGTCAANACATACATTATGCACCACATCAAAGAGTTTGTTGAATCAGATTGCCAAATACGACGTTCAAGTGTATCGTATTTGACGTGTTTTTATAACATTTAAAAAGCATTGTATTAACATGACACGTATTGCGACATCAACAATTGACCGTAACACGTGGCTTTAACGTGTTATTCATGAAATTTTATACGATGATTTTTTAATAAACATTATATTTAGTCAAAACTTTTTACAAAATGCATTTTTTTTATCATCATTTTTAATAATTATTTTTTATACTAAAGCTCAGGTCATTCCACTTGATATCTTCATAATCATGTTTTAATTTTTAATAAAAAAACATCGTTTTTTATAGGTTGCTCTAACCATATGTACAGTAATGCTCAGGTCATGCGATTTGATTTTTTCAGAATTATGTTTTAAATTTTTACATTTGATTACTTCTATAATTTGGGCTGAAAAGTTATAAAAATTACATTTAAATGTAAAAAATCAATGGTCAATTTTTTTTTTTGGTAATTAAAAAATGAAAGGTCATAGTCATTCAACCAAGCTTACCATCAGATATTGAGCTGGTGGTTTTACTATGGAGACTTCATTTATGAACTATTAAATCGTTTTAAAAACTTGAGATTTAAAAATAAATTTATAATTAATTATGTTTATACATAATTTGTTTTCCTAAATAAATTTCATTATTATTTATTTTTAATTTCTAACATTTAAAATAATAAAAGAGCTAAAATAAAATATATAATATTAAAATTATCAAATCGACATCTGAATGGACGTACATAATATATATAAGTAATATGAGTAATCTTTTAATTACTTGAACAACTTCAACATTCAATAACATTGCAGATGAAATATCTTGGAAAAAATTGGGGAACACAAACTGCAGCCACATTGAGGGAGGTTGGATGGCGAGAAGAAAGAATTCAGTTCATTGGATAACTGGACGGTTCGATTCTTTTCTCTAGAACCGCACAGATTTTACTTAGATAAAGAACCTTAGTAAAATTTAATTACTAATTGACTCCTACCCTTTAATAAATAAATGAAAACTACCTACTCCAGTTATTTAAAAAGGTGCCTTCTTTGTTTTTTAAATGGTTTTTGAGTTACGAGGTGCAGACAGATCACTTTTAATTTGTTTATCATTTTTAGAGTTTTTAAATTTTAAAAGATAAAGACTCTCATGACATAAATAAGATTTCTCACAAATATTTAGTAATAAAAATGAATTTTTTTATTAAATAAGAATTTGTATGTAATTATAAAATCATTATTAATTACATAGTTTTTATTGATTTATATTGGAGTAAAAAGTAAATGATTTTTTCTGTTTAAAATTAAATGCATTTTAGTATATTTTGTTTGCTAATTAAGCTTTTTAATTCATTTAATTTTTGGACACTTCTAGTTGTTGTCGTTAACTCCATTTAGATGTGTAAAATGGTCCATGCCGTGTTGATTTTGTCCATTTAAAAATTGATCTGTTTGTGTTCGTGCTGTGTTTGTTACAGTTTATTTATTTTTCATATCGTGCTTGTACTGGTCCATTTAGTTTCCGTGCCGTACCAAACGTGCTATGGGCCCAAGCACTTATGTTATTCCTGCCGGACACATGTCGTGCTTGTGTCAAACATGAATCATGCTTGTACCTGTGCCAATTATATTTTATATATTTTTTATAATATAAATTATATAGCTGAATAAAAATTATTCAAAATAAATATTAAAATAATTTATGAGAAAAAATTGGTAAAATATAAGTAATAACAAACTTAAACGTTAATACTTAATAACCATAAAAAAATTTTCCTTAAAAATAATAAATTAAGTAATCAAAAATAAATAAACTAAAACATAAAATTTTTAAAATTTGACTCATGTTTATGATATAAATATAAAATACTATTAATATAGTCACAAACTGATAAATATGCATACTTAAATTATTAAATTACATAATTTATTATATTTTAAAAAATAAATTGAAATAATTTTAATAAATTTATCCATTTCCATGTGAAAATTTTAATAGAGTAATTTTATATAATCTATTATTGTAAAATAATATTTTTGTATTCCTATGTTTTAAAGAATACATAAACTTTTTAAAAAAGTAATAATTTTTTTATTTTGAGAAATTAAAATTACATATGAATACATAAATTTAATTTTAAAAATCCAATCTAGTAAAAAAAATATCAAAATTTTAGGAATAACATTTCTATTTTTCTATCAAATGTGCCCCAATGTATCAATTATGGTAGATTCTGATTTGCCCGAACTGAATAAAGGCCACAAGACCAACAATACGTTCCTTTCTTTCAGCCGTTACAATTAAATATTTATTAAATACCTCTAAGACCTCATCTCAGCTATCTAATTTAATTTTAAGAATCAGTTCTCATCTATATATAAAAATTATTCGTTAGCCTTCTCATTTTCCAATTCCAATTTTGGTAATATTAGGTATCCAATATATATATTTATATGTATATATACAGGGATGCTAGTGAGAGCGCCCCCACTCTCCACTCAGAGTCCGAAAGCACTTTCGGTCAAAATTCGCGGAATGGGTTTCGGTCAAAATTGGAGGCCACGGTTAAAATTAATTTCACCAAAACAAAACGGTGCGTTTTGGGTTTCCTCCTCCTGCGTGCTTTTGTTTCAAGCTTTGCCCGATGCCGCAGTGATCCAATCTCAAATAATAGCTCGCAAAGAGAGAAACCATGCGAAATCGCTCCATCGCTGGCCGCCGACTGAAAGCCCATCTGAAATCCTTGTTCACAGAGGCCGAGAGAAACCCGAAAAACCGTTCGCACCCTTCACACCAGAGAAACAGTTTGCATCCTTTGCACCACCATGGAAACCGGATAAACCGTTCGCACCAGAGAAACCAGAGAAACAGTTCACACCAGCTCACACCCGCTGCACAAGAGACCAAAGCCCATCTGAAAAAACAGCTCGTTTTTTCCACTTTTCGCACCATGTATTTACTGGTTTTTTGTAGGGTTGTGATGCATCAATTTTACTGGAAGAATCTAGTTCCATCAGAAGCGAACATAGTGCATTTAGCTAATAGCGGTTCTGCTAAAGGTTATCATGTTATCGAAGCTGCAAAATCTAAGGTCGAGAAATTGTGCCCCGAAGTTTTATCTTGCTTAGACATCCTATCTGTTGCAGCAAGAGATGCATCAGCTGTAGTGAGTATATAACTAATTTTTCAGATATAGCAGATAATCAATAATACTATATATTAATTTTGATTCAAATATATACACACAGAAATACATATTAATGGCCTGCAAACATTTATATGTATAGGTGGGAGGTCCTTCTTGGACAGTCAAGCTTGGAAGAAGGGATTCTACAACAGCAAGCTTTGCTGGAGCTGGTAGTGATCTTCCTAGTTTCAGAGCTAGCCTCCCAACTCTTATATATGCATTTTCCAACAAAGGTCTCAGTGCAAGGGACATGGTTGCTTTGTCAGGTTCACATACAATTGGGCAAACTCAATGTGCCACTTTTAGCGATAGAATTAACACCAATGGCAGCGACATCGATGCTGGATTTGCTACCATTAATTACTTCAATAACTTGATTCAGAAGAAAGGTCTTCTTGAATCTGATCAAGTTCTGTTTAGTAGAGGATCAACGGATAGTATTGTATCTGAATACAGCAGGAACCCATCAGTTTTTTCTTCTGACTTTGCCTCTGCAATGATCAAAATGGGAGATATCGAGCCTCTCACTGGTTTAGCTGGACAGATTAGAAGGATTTGTAGTGCTGTCAACTAAAATTTGAAAATATATTTATTTACACACACACGTTTAAAAATTCTTTATTTCGTATCTTTTTCAACACTTAATTGTTCCAAAATGAAAAAAATGGATACTTGTCTATCACATGTATTCGAATTTTCCATCAATTGTAAACAATATTTGTGAGATCAATTAATTATTTTTTTCAATTCGTATCTATCTTTCAAAGGTTAATATCCATTCTATAAGGCATATGCAACTTAGACTTTAAAACCCTTGTCACCAGCAAAAATAAAAAGAGATTTAAGTAGCAGAGAAGGATTTATAGTATAGTAATCCATAGTATATTAGTCCATCTTCTTTGCAGTAATTGATTCTCACATTGGATCAATTGATAGAAAATTCAAGCAACCTGGAAAGCATATCGTCTACAACAATTAAAGAAAGATTAAATTCTCCAACTACTTTAAATATTCTTCAATCTTCAATATATGAAAACACATCTGGATTCTCCGGTTTGTAGCTTTCGCACTGGGCTTGCAGGTGATCCCATCAAGCATCTTCTAGATCAAAGGTGCATGCTTATGGGTACTATCACCTGCGATAAAATCATGAATAACTCCATTTATTTGAACCCAGTTTCGACTGGAAGGCTTTCTGACACCCAACTCAACCATTTTATGTCTCACAACAGCAACATCTAGCCACCTTTAAACATCAGCATATACATGTGATAACAACACTAGATAGCCTACAGCTTGATCAGGGTTAAGTTCAACTATTAGTTTTTGAGAAACTTTTGATGCCAGCTCATAATTCTTGTGAAGCCGGCAACCACCAAGGAGAGCACCCCACACAACATCATTTGGCTTTATGGGCATAGTTTCAATAAGTCTATATGCTTCATCTAAAAAACCAGCATGACTTAAGAGATCAACCATGCAACCATAGTGCTCAATCGTTAGGCTGATTCCCCAAGTTTGAGTCATAGACTTGAAATATAAAGGCCCTTATTGACAAATCCAGCATGGTTGCAAGCACATAGAGCCCCAATGTACGTTATCTCATCAGGCTTACTCCATTCACTCCAGAACTTAGCATTAGGTGAATTACGCAAAGAGCTTCTTCCCCATGCCCCTGTTTTGCAAACCCAATGATGATACTTGTCCAAGATAGAGTACTCCTCTATGGCATATCTCTGAATATTTTATAGGCTTCGTCGATTACACCACAGCTAGCATACATGTGTATGAGTGCTTTTTTCAGATGGGCTTCGGTCTCTGGTATGTTTGGTGCAAGCAGGTGAGAACTGTTTCTCTAGTTTCTCTGGTGCGAGGGGTGTGAACGGTTTCTCAGGTTTCTTTCGGCCTCTGCGAACAAGGATTTCATATGAGCTTTTGGTTGGCGGCTAGTGATGGAGCAATTTCAGATGATTTCTCTCTCTGCTAGCTATTATTTTAGATTGGGTCTTGGCAGTGTCAGGCAAAATTTGAAATAAAAGCACGTAGGAAGAGAAAAATTTGAAACAAAAGCAGGCAGAGGAGGAAACCCAAAACGCACCATTTTGTTTTGGTGAAATTAATTTTGACTGTGGCCTCCAATTTTGACCGAAAGTGCTTTTGGACTCCGAGTGGAGAACGAGGCGCTCTCACTATCGTCCCTATGTATATATATATATATGTATATGTTCCTTGTCCACATCGTTTTACAATCAATGACCATAATCGTCATTTGCTCTGTTTTTAAAAAACTCAAACTGTGTGCCTGTTTATATAAAATAATAATAAAAATAAAAATAAAAAACAGAAAAACATGGGCTTCGTTTTTCATTATAAATAAATGGGTCTCTTACTTCACTAAAACCACCCACTCTTTCATTTCATTTCATTTCAGCTCTCTCTGTTTTCTCTGCTCTTTTGGTGTGGCCGTTTGATTTTGCAAAGTTTTCTAAAAAAAGTCATATCCTAGAAATTCAGCTTGATCACCACCACCATGGGCATGGTGGTGCTCACAGCTCTGCTAGTGGTATTCCTAAGTTTGGCGATGACAGTTGCTTATAACACCCTCTCATGCTATTGGTCAACTCCAAGACGCATCAAGAAATTGATGGAGAGGCAAGGAGTGCGTGGTCCAAAACCAAGACTTCTCATCGGCAACATTTTGGAATTGGCCTCTATGGCTGCCAAATCCACATCCCACGACATGCACTCAATCTCCCATGACATAGTTGGTCGTCTTCTTCCTCATTATGTCGCCTGGTCCAAACAATATGGTACACACACACACACACACATATATATATATATGAATTAATTTGCGGAAATCTACACCACCACTTAATAATTTCTCACTCGGACATCGTTCTGATGTGATTGTATATACATGTGTGTGTGTATAGGGAAAAGGTTTATATATTGGCATGGAATAATCGAGCCGAGGATGTGTCTGACGGATACAGAATTGATAAAAGAACTCCTGTTTAAACACAGCGGCATATCAGGGAAATCATGGCTGCAACAAGAAGGGTGCAAACATTTTATCGGCCGAGGATTGTTAATGGCGAACGGAAAAGATTGGCACCACCAGCGTCACATCGTTGCCCCTGCATTCATGGGAGACAAACTCAAGGTTAATATTTTATATTTATATATAAAATTCTCTCCTCCAATTCCAAATTCCAAATGACAATTTTGCATTAGATCTTTTTTTTTTCTTTATTATTAAATGGGGGAACAAAATTAAATGTTATAATTAATTTAAAGAACGGTCTGGTTTGGTTTAATTACAGAGCTATGCGGGGTATATGGTGGAATGCACTAAAGAGATGCTTCAGTCACTAAAAAAGGAGGTGGATTTGGGACGGAGGGAGTTCGAAATAGGCGAGTACATGACCAGACTCACTGCAGACATCATATCCCGAACCGAGTTCGACACCTGCTACGAAAAGGGAAAGAAAATTTTCCATCTTCTTACCAATTTGCAGCATGAATGTGCCAAAGCAAGTCGACATTTTTGTTTTCCCGGAAGCCGGTAATTTCTTTAGACATAGCTTGATATACATATAAAATCCACGTGTTTGGCTAGCCTGCTTTTTGATAGTTTTTGGAAACAGTGGTAATTTCGCTTTCAGCTTGTTTTTAGGATTTGCCATTTTTGTATTAAGATTCTTTTCTTATAAATTTGATATCTTCTACGTGGTCTTTTATTCTTCTTGTTTCTTTATTAGATTCTAGTCTTTTTCTTTAAGTTTTCAGTTGAAATTAATTATATTTTTCCCCCTGATCGGTCGCTTTCATGTTTGTTAATATTGGTTCTTTTTTCCATTTACTGAATTAATTTTCCATAGATACACTAATTAATATTGTATAACATATACAGGCTTTTTCCGAGCAAATATAACATTGAGATAAAGAAAATGAAAGTAGAAGTGGAGAAACTACTAATGGAGATAATACAGAGCAGACAGGATTGTGCAGAGGTAGGAAGAAGCAGCTCATATGGGAATGATCTACTAGGCATGCTTCTCACTGAAATGAAAGAGAAAAAGGAGAATGGGTTCAACTTAAATTTGCAGCTAATAATGGATGAATGCAAAACATTCTTCTTTGCTGGACATGAAACGACGGCGCTCTTGCTCACCTGGACTGTGATGTTGCTTGCTAGCAATCCCTCGTGGCAAGAAAGAGTTAGAGCAGAGGTTAAGCAGGTCTGCAATGGACAAACTCCTTCAGTTGGTCATCTTTCCAAGCTCACCTT
This sequence comes from Ochetophila trinervis, assembly GCA_003254975.1. Taxonomy (NCBI): domain Eukaryota; kingdom Viridiplantae; phylum Streptophyta; class Magnoliopsida; order Rosales; family Rhamnaceae; genus Ochetophila; species Ochetophila trinervis. The sequence goes on from QANX01007756.1 coordinate 255,926, forward strand.
GGTAAGCATATCAATTTATTAATTATTACTTCTTTATTTGCTTGGTGAGTGGGATGGGAATGGGGGAGAGAAAAGAAAATTTATACATATATATATATATATATTTATATTAGAAAGGTAGTCTCTGAGATATGATCTGTCATCACTTGGCAATGGCTTCTCTATTAACCATAGTTTAGGTACGTCAAGAACTCGTTGACCATAGGTATTTGTAGCCCCCCTTTGCTTCCATTGTGAAAATGATTGTTTTACACTTGAATTTTAGGTTATTATAAGTAAAAACTTTGATAATTTATGTGATAAGCATAAGATATATGGAGAAAAATTTAAGAACGGACATATACTCTATTCTTTTTATATTTATTTGTGAAGCCTATGTGATAAATCATATTTACATAAGAATAAATAAAAAATTATGCTCATTCCACCAAAATATTTTTCAATATAAGGAGGCTGCAACATCCACGTTATAATACTATTTGTATCTAAATTGGAGAAGATAATAAATAATATTATATATATTAAAAAAAATTAGAGAAGTACTATAGTCTATAGGACATTTGTGGACCTTAGTCTACTCAATGACTTAGTTAATGGGGCTAATGTTCTTATATGTCTTAAAGAAAAAGCCTAATAAAAAGATCAAAAATCAAACACTCAGCAACTTAGCTGGTAATGAGTGGAGATTGAATAAGTGGAAAGAGAGTCAAAGGATATGGAAGTGCTATACATAAATAGATAGATACTAGTTGACAAGGCCTAGTAGCTCTGGCAAATTAATAAATAAATAAAAAGGAGAGAAACTTCAATGGAAATCGACCTAGTACTATTTTATTACCTTAAAGAATCCACCATTAGTAATTTTACTTCACATGGTCTTAAACGAATCAATTGGTGGAATTTGCTTTTTGCAGTTAAATATGGTAATAAACGAATCAATGAGGCTATATCCACCGGCTAGTGTTCTTCCTCGAATGGCCTTTGAAGATATTAAATTAGGTGACCTCCACATCCCCAAAGGCCTATCGATTTGGATCCCAGTGCTTGCAATACATCACAGTGAAGAATTGTGGGGAAAAGATGCGAATGAGTTTAACCCTGAAAGGTTTGCTTCCAAGTCATTCGTCCCAGGCCGGTTCATCCCTTTCGCGGCCGGTCCACGGAATTGTGTTGGCCAATCTTTTGCCATGATGGAAGCCAAAATCATATTGGCCATGTTGATTTCCCGGTTCAGCTTCAACATTTCTGACAATTATCGCCATGCTCCGGTTCTTGTTCTTACAATAAAACCAAAATATGGGGTTCAAGTATGTTTGAAGCCCATAGAGGCTTAAATCAAGAATGAGGATTTTGAAGCTTATAGAGTTGGTGAGTTTTGTTAGAGGGAGATATTGAGGAGTTTTGGTTAATTTAATTACCTTTACTAATTGTTGTTAACTTTTTTTTATTAGTGAATTATTTATATATATATATATATATGTATAGTCAAAAGATAGGGATAGAAATGATGCTTTGTAGGCATTGAACAAAAAAAAGAAGAAAAAAGAAGAAAAAGAAGATATTATTAACAAAAATTGGATGCAACACCCTTTTTTTTTTTAAACTTTTTTCTTTAATTGTGATATTTAATTAAATTGTTGTGCCACAAAGTTAGTTTTGGGGTCAAAACTAATAACATTAATTATACAATGAACCTGATCAAAGAAGTTGGGGGATTGGGGGAGCCTTTTAGATAAGCTTGAATGTCCTTAAAAAGTAGTAAAGAAATTAATCAAAACGATGAAATATGCTATCATACCAAACTATTAACATAGATGTATATAAATTGTCCCATCGACATGAATAGTTAACCATTCAGAATTACAATTATACACCAACTTTTACCTTCTAACTTTTATATCTTTTAAAAAAACAATCAAAACAATAAAACATGCAGTGATGGGTAAAAAGGGTTTCTTCTTTAGCTCTATAATATATTAATCCTAGTTTGATTCTTCTTCTTTTCCCCCAATTATTCTTTCATTTATTTAACAAACTAATGTGCTCGTCTTAATAACCCAACTTGCATACCATCCATAGAGAGGTAGGGTCGGGATGATTTTTTTTTCCTTTATTGTTTTTTTGTTGTTGTTGTTCACTCTCTCTCTTGGCTCAAAGGTGCTTTTTTGATTGGGATTTTTATATGGCTGCCCATGTCACTAATAAATCAACTATCCATATCCATATCCACATTTTTATTTTTATCGATCCATGCCTACTATGTCACAATCTACAAACATAACTTACCAATATTGGTCTTACAATTAAATTAATTCAGAAAAACCCTTTACTCCCTCACCTTCTCTCTCCTAGCCACAACTATATGTTACCATTTACCTCTCTCACCATCTCACAATTTCTCACTCTCATTGGAAAAAATGGCATGGGTAAAACAACTAGACTTTAGAGATAAAGCAGAGGTGACGATGGCAAAGAAAACCACTGCCATTAAACCTAAGTCGCCGGAGCCACCACTACCAAAGAAGATAATCACCATGAAGAAACTGATTTCCACGAAATCCACTCAGACGACTGCGAAGAAGAGAACCATCAAGGCTTCAACTGTCGAGTTTGAATGCCCATTGGCTCAACAATGAACTAATGTCTGAGCAAACCAAACAACAATTCGTCGATGAACCCAAGCAAACTCCCAAACCAATTGAATCCAAAGTTAGGCTTCGAAACTTGCATTTTTTTTTTGTTCAATTTGTTGTTAAAATAGAAATTAGTTACAATGTTGGCCTTCACAGCATAGGATTGATAGCTTCTAGAGCATCTCCAATGGTCTCTTCAAAAGCTTTATCTTATCTATTTTAAAGAGTTATATTTTTTTTTATAGCTCCAATGAACTCTTTAAATAAAAACTTAAAATAAAGAGTGGAGCTTAGCTATCCAAATATAAAGAGCTAAACTCACTCTCTATATAAAACTTCATTTATCGCTTTACAATTTTCTAGACATATTTATAATTAAATATATTAATTATAATTTTATTTTTCAATTTTTTTTAATACTATTGGTGTAGAAATGATAAAAAAAAATAATAAAAAAAGAGAAAAAAATATGAATCATAATTGTTTATAGGAAAATGAAAAATGAAGAGTGATTATAAAAATTTAAAGTTGACTAAAAATTTCACTCTTTATTCTTTTAAAATTCTTCAAAATGCTCCTTATTTTAAAAATTATACTCTTTAAAATAAAGAGCACCATTGGAGATGTTCTTAAGCCTGTAAAACTTTCCCTCTAATAATTAGGGCACGGGATAGCAAAATTTGCGGAAGAACATCACAATTGTTCTTCTCCGCCTTTGGTAACACACTTCTCTTGACTAGAACAGTGTGTTTCAACAAGTGTGAGGAAGAAGAAATTGAGGTCTCATGCCCCAAGTCTTCTCCCCGCCTTTGGCTCCACATATCGCCCTAGTCAAGGATGGTGTGTATTACTATGGGCGAGAAAAAAGGCAGAGAGGTCCTAGCACCTTTGTCTTTTCTATACCTTTGGTTACACACATTGCCTTTGTCTAGAACTGTATCTTTCCCCAAGGCTGGGGAAGGAGAAGATGGGGCTTGGGGCTTTTATTTCTTATTTCTAGCCTTTGGAGAAACACGCCGCCTTATACTAGGGCAGTGTGTTTCCTAAAAGCCAGGGAAGAAGAAATGGAGGCCTTCTCTACAGCATCAAATTGCTATCTGTTATATTTCTTCACCCTGAACTCATAATTACTCTTAATCGCATGAATACTCAACATCCTTTTCAGTTATTCTTTGCTTGCATATGTTTGATCTCTTTCAATTGTAATCGAGAGCTTGATGAGGCAACCTTGGAATATGGGATTGGAGGAACATGCAAACCATAAGAACCATAAGTTGTGGGTTGAACCTCAGGGGCTTAGTTGGGGTCTTCAACCTCAGAGGTAGTGTCGTGTGTACTATCACCATGCATATTGTCAAAAAGACTTTGATGCTGAACATCATCACTGTGTTCAACATTGTGAGTTTGCAGTTATTCTTTGCTTGCATATGTTTGATCTCTTTCAATTGTAATCGAGAGCTTGATGAGGCAACCTCAGAATATGGGATTGGAGGAACATGCAACCCATAAGAATCATAAGTTGTGGGTTGAACCTCATGGGCTTAGTTGGGGTCGTCAACCTCAGAGGTAGTGTCGTGTGTACTATCACCATGCATATTGTCAAAAAGACTTTGATTCTAAACATCATCACTGTGTTCAACATTGTGAGTTTTCAGAACATCCTGTTCAGCATTGTCATCATATGGAACATCATCATTTTCATCATCAGTGTCATTGAGAAAATCCTCGCTTTGTGGCACATCACAATAAGGATCGTAATGACCATGACTGTCGAGAATATCATGCATCTTCCACTGTCTAAAAAAATCACGATGTATATGTTCACTATCATTTTTTTTTGTAAGTGGTTTTCATCCTTGCATTTTCATAAATCCACACGCCCAGTTGATTAGAAGTCAACTTTCCATCATATGATATTTGTACATGAAGTATGTCCATTTGACTGCAATTGAAATGTTAAACTATCAATTACATGCACCATGAGATTTTTTATTGTTTTTAGGGCTATGAGGCAGTAATAAAGTGCCACACACTGCCCAAAATTTATTATTCACACCGTCTTGGTTTATGTCACACCTCCTTTATTTTGGGCGGTGTAAGACTAGTTGGGTGGTGTGAACCCATGTCCCATAAAATGCACACACTGCCAAGCAAGGGCTGTTTGTACAAAAGTTGGACAGTGTGTGCAATATTTGGATGGTATTCAAAAATCGCACACATCTTCTAATATTTGCATACACTGCCTTTGTATGCAAACTTTGGGCAGTGTGACATAACGTAGCCTCACACTGCCCTTACATTGGATAGTGTGACGTAACATAGGTCGTTGTGAATAATAAAATGAACATACTATCAAACATTTGCACACACTATTTAATGTTTGGGCATGGCTTATACTGTCATCTTCAACCTTCATTTTTTTGGTTATTTCTTATTTTTTTAATTTTTTTCCATTTCAATAAAAATTAAAACACAAACAGCATTCAAACATATTAATATACACTTTAACAATATTATTCTAGCAAAAAAATAAATTTTACTTTGGTAGGTGTTGGAGTTGGGTTTCATAGTGTAAAAATTTTTAAAAAGCTTGAAAAAGGAGTCTAAAGTTTGATGTTGTTAATCATGTGATATTTCAAGCCAATACATACAAAACCGAGAAAAAAATGAATGAACAGGATCGGTAAAAATTTGCTAAAAGAAAGTACATATAGCAAATAACAACATTAAACAATGAATGAGTTAAATTGATAACATAGACATATGAGTGCTGACGTATTAGATATAAATAGCTAAAATATAAAAGATGTGCATAGATAAATAAAAATCTGATAAAATAAGCATCCATACAAAAATCTCTTCTTTGGCACTACCACATCATTTATTTATTTATCCCTGGCAGTCCTTGTCCATCGAATACACTAAAAAGGAGAAATTCTAGTAAAGACCGCATGAAACCCTCGAGAGCGAAAAAAAGGGAGAATTTCTAGTGCCACACTCTTTAAAAAGGCCTAGGATTTAACCCCCTCCTGCCATAAAGCATCAGTAGCTTTTTCTGAGTTTTTCTTTTTCTTTTTTAATTCTTTTTTCTTATGAGTATTTTTTTAATTCTTCTTTTCATATGAAAAGTATGTATATTATCTAAAAAAAAAGTTGGAATTAAGGTTATTTTAAATTGATTTTTTGGTCATACGAAGTATTTTTACCTAGCTATAAGCCTAACACACCATAAATATTTATATGAGATTTTGCTATAATAGAAAATATCACTCACAACTTAAGTCCTGTTTGGCATAGCTTTTGAAAAGTCAAAAGTAGTTCTTAAAGCTCAAAAGCTGCTTCTAAAAATGTTTGGATAATTTTTTTAAAGTACTTCTGACTTTCAGAAATTTTTTTTATCAAAGCCAATGAAGAATAACTTCTTCAGGAAGCACTTTTTGAGACGTAAAATCAAAAGTAAATACTATACCAAACAAGGCCTTAGTGAGGAACAGTCCATTGCAACAGTTAAATATATAAAATTATCCATCAAATGTGAACAACATCCCTCACTATAGACAAACTGAATGTATATTTACATGTATATATATATAATAATGGAATATGTCGTAAAATACAACATATATTTACAATTACAAGCAAAATAAGTAGAGAAAATGTATAATTTACAAACATATGGCCATCAGCTACTTCCACAAAATGAAAGATTGTAAAAGAAATTAATGGACGGCCGACAAACGGATATAAATTAGTAAATCTAAGCTTATTGCTATATTAATACAGAATAAACATATTTTAAGTTACAAATAACAAAAAAAACTTATATCCTAGGGAAAAAAACATTTAAATAAAAAATATAGATTAAGCACAAGTGAAAAATATACTCTTTTTTTGCTGCTAAATTTAGATCTTCCAGTAAATTTAACACCGTCAATATTAATTATATAGGATCATTTTTCTAAATGAAAAACAATAGTATAGGTGCATTATCAAACATAGAAATAAACTTTTTTCTTTGTAAAATCCTCTCTCTAACTATCAAGATTTACCCTCAAGAAGTGAGCTTAACTAAGATCTTGATTGGCTTGATCTTGATTGGCTTCATAGCTTCTGAAAAGCTGTAAGTAGTTTTTAAAATTTAAAAAGTTGCTTTTTTTAGAGTATTTGAATAATTTTTAAAATTTTTTTTTTAACCGTAATCAATAAAGAATAGTTATTTTAGAAAGCTCTTTTTTGAAAAAAAAAAATAAATAAATAAATAAAAGTTATGTCCAACAATACTAGGCCGAGCTCAAAAAACTGCTTTTGGATATGACTAAAGGGATTGATAGAAGTTGAATTCATCCCTCTCAACAGCTGTAATATTTAGAAAAAGAATGTTTATATCCACGTATGTATATTAGTTAGTATCATACTGTGCCTGTCCCAAAAGCTACAAAACGACCTTTCTCTATTTTTGTTGGATTTAAGCTACTAATGGGCAGGTTTATAATCTAGCTTAATTACTTTTGAGATCTTTAATTTGGTAGCGCTTGCTATGGTTTTAAAGTAGATTAATCATATAGATGAATGGGAATTTTTTTTAAGAAAAACATAGAATAAAAGTGAGTGGATGTTTCAGAATAGCTTTTATTTTTGGCTTTCTTAGTCATATTCAGAAAATAAGCATATAAAATAATTGATTGACATAGTTAGAAAAAAAGTAAGAAAAAAATGATTACCTAGTTTAAACTTTTAAAAAAAAAAAATAATTCAATTTAGTATCAGAGTTTAAATTTTTTTTGTAGTCTTATGATCAAAATTAAACAATTTTATCTAAAAAAGAGTTAGAGAAAAGGATTAAAAACAATAATAATTTACCCTATAATAACTTAAATATTTAAAAAAAAAAATGGTAATTGAACTGGCATTTCGTCAAAGGAATATCAATGTACTACTCGTACAAAAGTTGATTTCAGTAGCAAAGATTTTGAACAGAATCCAAAAATTGTATTTATTACTCAATATTTATTACTTCAATTTTTCAATACTAGCCTCCATTTGTCAATCTAATTAATGGATGATATGTAACCACTTTATCAACACAATTTTTTAAAAGATAATTAAATTCAAATAAAATGAATGTATAT